>JAJKFJ010005109.1:0-19801 GCA_027382625.1 Tetmemena sp. SeJ-2015
AATTAGCTAGAGGGTCGGATTTTCAGCTAGCGAGGTCTAGAACTATCCAGCGATTCTAAGGAGACTTTTTGACCTTTACTAATTAGACTTGTATTTAATTTTGACTTCACCCCTGATTCTTACAATAGTAGTCTTCCTCCTCCTCTTCGTCAGCATCAAATAATATAGGATTGTTTTGCAGTTGCATGATACTTCTTGTCGAAGCCAGAGTCTTCTCCGCCCTTAAGATCGTGCATGATGCTCTAGAAGATGCTGATCTAGTTCACATCCACTATCTCGTTCGAAGGGTCATTCAACCTATTAAATATATGGATAAGTGTGTTATCCTAATTTGAGAGCTGTCTCCTCTGTGGTGCATGCTGTTGGTCAGTTCCTCCGCTGAGGTGCTTCTCTTCTTTATTTGATAACTGCTCTTGTCAAACGATTCAATCAATAAATTCATAGAATATTACTACTATAATTCATCAGCATCCTCTTCAGGGAAGACTTCATCATACAAGTTTTTGAGATTCTCCTCTCCCTTGGTCTCTCTGAGGAAGTAGGTGCCCACAGAAGCTGAAATGAATATTAGAATAACTACGATCAGCAGGGAAGTGGAGAGGCCTTGCAGGAAAGGCAGACCCAGCCCACTTACGAATCCTGCTCCCATAGTCTAATTCAAAGCCATGCCTCTGTGCTCAGTTGGGAACAGCTCCAGTGTAGTCATCGTTAGTATTATGCTCAGTATTAATATACTCTAATATCTCAATACAGATAAAGTATTTGAAGGATAGCTCTAGACAAGATAGAGACTACATAGTGCACTTGCTGGCTAGATTTCAGCAGAATCAGCAGGAAATATAGTATGCAGAGACCCATGTTTAACAGCATGATGGACAGCTTTCTAGAGAGCGCCTTCATCGCTATCTTTGTGAAAAGAGATGCTAGCAACTCAGTTGCCCCCAAGATTATCAAGTCTAAGTCAAACAATCTATCCATTTCTAAAAAAAAATATTTCTAAGTAGACCTCAGGTTGGATGTTTTCTATGAAGATGAAACTAATCATCTGTCCAGTGGCATAACAGAACCAGCAGCCTGCAATCACACCCACCACTATCATCTTTTGCTTAGAGTTGAAGAGATCATTGAGCATGAACTTGAGGCCTCTCCTCCTCAGAATCTGCTGAGTGGTCTTTGAGAAGGCTAGTTTATCAGTGAGGATGTTCTCATCGTTTACAATTGCGATTTTGTTGAGCACGTACTTTGCAACATCAGGCGAGCCAGTTGAAGTCAGCAAATAATGCACACTCTCGTGAACTCCTTTTATAAATAGTCCTCCTAACACTATGGAGGCACCCACGATAGATAAATGAAATGGGTATTATTTTTTCATCTTATTTGCTTATTCGATTAAACACAAGAAGTAGGCCCATTTTGAGAGGTACTGGAAGATGCAGCAAAGAACTATGATACCGATGAAACGAGTAGCTGCAAGTAGGATTAAGTAGTTTTCCCTTTGATGTCGCTGTAGCTATTCAAAGCCAATCACTTGCATGTCCAAGAAGAAAGTGCTGAAAAATACCGACACAAAGAAAAATCCTAACACTATAATAAATAGATGAAGTCTTAATTAGAAAAGATATTGCTTTCATATTGGTATATGGGCATAGGGGTAGCTGGGATGAATCCAACTATCATCAGTAAGATAGAAGCGATTATGAATCCACCCACCTTCGCGAGGATAGTCTTTTTCCTTCCTATTTTATCGATCAATAGAGCTGTCAACAACAAGCTACCGATATTAAATTCACCTAAACAAAACTACTAATTTTAGATGAAAACAGCTGAGATAACTGCAAATTGCTCAGCTGGCTTGAGATTGAATTTTGAGCACACAAGATCGAACTGTTGAATGAAACTGGGAACCGAATCAGTCTCTTCAATAATTCTGTACTTGGAGCTGAACTAAGGAGAGCAGGCCTGCTGAGCTGAACAACGGAAGTAGAGCTAGTTATTCTAGTTAAAACACTCCAGCTTCGGAGTCTGGAATAGAAACATCATTGATAGGGGAATCATAAAGCCAATCATACCCAATAAATTTGCTGTCAGATAAAATAATAGCTTATTATAATAGTGTTTCAATTTGAGATAGAGGTTCTTAATTGCGTACTTATCGGGGGATCCACTAACCAGAAAGAGTGCCTCCTCGAGAGTGATAGGGGGATCCTGATTAAGGGTGGGGATTACCGTTTCCTCACTTTCCTCCTAGTTGATTGAGTCTGAAAGTGGTTGACCATTATTTTGCAATCACAGTGGGTCATTTCCAACGATGCTTCCAAACATTTCTTAGTTGTTACTCCCAAACAATTCACAATCTATACTTGCATATTCTCATTTATAATAGATGAGCAATAAGTAAGATGACTATAGAGTTGTTATTGGCCGTGCTTGCGTCCAGGTCGATTTCGTACTACTGGGATCGATTGTCATATGTAAGGTACTTATTGTCGTAGGTCTGATCTCTTCTGAATATTTGAGACCCACTGGCAAATTCTCGATCCTAATTTATTTCCTTATTTAAAATGCGTAAATAGTAAAGTATGAATGGCTTCTTATTTGAGGTTTTATGTTTTGGTTTTTGATCGGAGTTGCTGAAGGTGAGCCCCATGCTGCGTCGCTGCTGTTAGAATATGTTGTTATTTATATTGCTCACACTATTCACACATTCATTTAAATGATTAGCATATAATCTGGCGTATGCTTTGCTGATTGTACTAGTAATTTTGCATTTCCTCTCTCTTAATTGAGCTGACGAAGGCGTACTGAGTGTTCTCAAGTGAAGAGGAAGCAGCAGGCTCAAAGTCCTCCGCTTACTAGGAGGCAGTCAGGCCTTGTCTGCCCAAGTTTAATTTATCCTCCGGTGATGGCGAGTTGTTACTATCTAACTCTCTAATTCATTACAAAAATTACACATAAAAATTCGAAAGTTTGGAGACGATTCATCTTGAAGTTAATTCATTTTAAAACTTTCTAATAAACATAGATGCTATAATAAGACTCCTATATCATATTTTATATGTTATGGGTTTAATTAAATAGGTAAAATTAATAACTTCTTACTACGTGAATTTATTAGATCCTCTTTCTTAAATAGTAGTGGTATTAGAGGAAGCAGTAGGCTCCGTTTGGCATATAAAGTAGACACACTGATCACTAAGCGGCCCTCTCCATCTCTAGTTACTTTTTAGTTTTAACACCTGTTGATTCTTTTGTAATTTCTCCAATCAACTCATAGTCAAAACGATGATGTGCAATTAGAATTCAAGCCAATCGATGAAATTTAGTAAGTAAACAAGTGAGTTATTATTGAAGGAACAGATAAGGCAAATTGTTAAAATTTATATACCGCTACAGCAATAAATGAAGAAGAGTTCCCCTGATAAACTGAAATGTAAGTATGCCAACAAGAAATTGATAGTTGATGCAGAATTCTTAATCTTACTTGCTTAGAGGGCACAGCCTATACAATTGAAGATGAGATGATCACTGCGGAAGTAGTCGCACAGATTCAGAGAGACTTGAAGGAGCGGCCAGAGCTCATGCAACTGACTTTCGAGAACAACTAAGTGCAGGATGTTGAAGGAGTTTGCCAGGTGTTTGGATCCCTCAGGAACTTTGAGAAATTGGAGGGAATCAACTTCAGGTGCAATAATTTCAACCCAAGGGTTATTGAAGGAATAGCATAAGGAATTAAGATGAAGAAGGAGCTCAGAGTAAGTAAAAAGAAGAGAGAATTAAGGAGATGTTATTCTAGAGTAGAGTTACTTCTAACTCCATATTGCCTTTCCAGCTTTAAGTATCCAAAAGATATCCTTCTCTATATAAGACTAACTCTCCTGACTTTACTTTATAGACAGTGGACTTGGGCGAGAACAGAATAACTGATGAGAGCATAGGCTTGATAGGCGAAGCTTTGAGAACTCACGTGAGGCTGCACATGCTATTCTTGGACAATAATAAGATTACAGATGCAGGAGCGGAGGGACTGGCTGAGTGTCTTAAGAACAAGCAAGACTTGAGAATTTTCAATATCGATAACAACTAAATAGGCCCTGAAGGAGCTTAGAAACTAGCTCAGCAACTTAAGAGCAACTACGGTTTGAGCAAGCTCTACTGCGATTCTAATAAGATAGGAGAGTAGGGAGCAGTAGCAATAGCAGAGTCCATGCAGATGATGGACTCTTTGAAGAAGATTTGTCTTGAGAATAATGGAATCAGAGATAGAGGAGCAATCGCTTTGAGTAGAGTACTTGATGAGAACGATACTCTTCTCTCCTTGTATCTAGAGAATAACGGAATTAGCTCAGTGGGAGCTCAAGCCTTGGCTAAGATGCTGAGAAACAAAATGAAGCTTTCAAAGCTCAACTTGAACCACAATTCCATTGGAGATATATAGTCTTATATTTAGATGATGGACTGTCTGCAATCAGCGAAGGCATAATGATGAATGAAACGCTAAGAGTAATCACAATAGCTGATGCTGGTATTACTAAGCAAAGTGTAAGCCTCTTTGCCAGATCACTCAGGAATAAGAGATTCTTAACTAAGATATCGCTAGACCAAAACAAGATTGGAGTCGAGGGCGCTTAAATTCTAGCAGAAGGTTTGAAGGAAAACGAAACTCTGACCAATCTCCACCTATCTCATTGAATTAATGACTGCTCCTATTTTACTTATTGTCAGATTATGGAGGAAGGAGCAATTGCTTTAGCTTCTTCATTAGCGAATAAGAGAAATCTGCTAGTCCTAGATTTAAATAACAACAAAATCCTTGCTGGAGGATGTATTGCTATCTGTAAAAACATTCAACACCACACAACTCTGAGAGAACTCTACATGTCTAATAATTACATTGGACCAGATGGAGCTAAGCACTTTCCATAACTTAATTATTTGTTTACTTGGCTAAGGTTCTGCTGAATAAGAAGTATATAACTGAGATTTGGCTTTCGATGAACGGTATCTTTGCAGAGGGAGCAATAGCTCTTGGCGAAGCTTTAAAAGACAAGAAGTATCTCGAAGTACTAGTGCTTAAGAAGAATGACATCAATATTTTGTAGTAGTCGTATATATCTTATTTGATATTCAAGGAATAAGAGCTCTTAAGGAGGTGTTAAATCTCTCTAAGACAATTAAAGAACTGAACCTAGCTTCAAATGCGATTGGAGATGAAGGTGCTCAAATAGTATGTGAAGCTTTAATAAGTAAATAGAACCAGTAACTAGGATATTTGAGTCTCTCAGATAATAAAATCACATCGATAGGAGCCGCAAAGGTAGCTCAACTAATCAGTAAGTGCAACACTCTCACAGAACTGTAGATTTTATTCGTTTAGTTGTTTGTTGTTAATTATTTGACTGTACTTAGCAAACAATGAAATTGATAACGAAGGTGCGAAGTCTCTAGTTAAAGCCATCAAAGGCAGAAAGGACTTTAAAAATATAGACCTAGACAATAATCACTTTAGTGGTGAAGCCATTAGTGAGCTATTCACCATTCTTTATTTTATTCTTCTAATTTATTATTTTTATTCTTCCATTAAACAAACTTAATCTAATCCGCAGTGTGTTAACTGATGCTCAAGTCACTCCTTTAACTAGGCAAATGAAAATTAATAAGACTCTTAGCTAGATTTACATGTCCCACAACTTATTAACTGACAGCAGCATCGCTCTACTAGCAGATGCTATAAAAAACAACAATCAGTTAAACATAATTTACTTAAATTATCTCTCATGAAATTTTTGAATGTGCTAACTGAGCTATTCATCACTCACAACGATTTGTCTCAGCCAAGTGGGCTGCAATTCATTCAAGCTTTGTAAAACAAGCCAGCTCTAAAATCCTTAGCTTTGAATTCTTGCAGACTCAATCAAGGCTTGCTGAGGGAGTTAGCTGAAGCACTCAAAGATAATGAGTCTCTGAAGGAGCTGTATCTTTACAGTAACTAAATTGGGCCCAATCAGGCTCCATTCGTGAGCTAGATAATTTCCAATAAGCGCAAGCTTACATCACTCGGACTTTCTAATAACTAGATCGGTCCAGAAGGAGCAGCTGAAATCGCTTAAAACGGTTTGAAGGACAAAGTTTATTACAAATTGATTATTTAAAGCTAACTTGTTGAAACTGAGTCTGGAGGGAAACTTCATAAGCGGGGCTGGTTTGATTGCAGTAGCTGAAGTGCTTACTCCAAATGTGGAACTCTAAGAGTTGTACCTGTACAACAACCATTTGGAAGATTAAGGTATGGAACAACTAGGCCTGATGCTGTTGAATAAGTCTAACTTATTCGCTCTAGGCATGGAGTTCAATAAAATTGGCTCTGAAGGAGCAGCCTTCATCTTCAACAGCGTTAAGAAGTTTCACAAATAAATAGACATCTCTATTTACACATTCACACACACACTTATTTTGAGAAGTTGAAAAATTTCGAAAAGCTGTACCTAAACTAGAATGAGATCAAGAAGGAAGCAGGAGATGCAATTATAGACTGTCTCTCAGTCATAGAGAACTTGAAAGAGCTAAGACTCAGCAATAATAAACTTGGGGATGAAGGAGGCAAGGCAATCGCTTAAGCACTCAAAGCAAATAAGTCCCTAAGAGTCTGTCACCTGAGCAACAATAAGTTCTCTGCTGATGCTGCTAAAGTACAATCAAATATATTTAATTTTGATATGGATTAAAGGGATGGCAGAGGTACTGAAGGTTAATCATGTTCTGAGAGACCTAGACCTCTCCTCTAACTTGATAATCATGGAAGAATTACAGGAGCTCGCTAACTCTTTCAAAGAAGCAAATCTCGAGTGTCTTAACCTGAGGAACAACCTCATTTCAGCCGAGGAGATCTTAGCCTTCGATTAGGTGTTATAATTCGTAACCAACCTCCCCAAGCGCAAGTTCTTGTATTGAATACTGCTAAAAGGAATAGATTGTATGTGTGGTTAGTTTAAGAAGTTAATAAATTAGTTAAGGATGGGATAATTTATAAATAGAGGCTAGTTAATCTTTTTAAAATTAATAGCAACATGCAGCAGCAGATCTATTAAACTCCAATTGCATCATGTAAAATCTGATTTTATGAAGAATGCATTCTAAATCCTCTGATTATAAGATCTTAAGATTTATAATCTTTCTAATTCTGTAAGGAAAATTGTGGATTATAAGTTTAGAGAGCAATCCTTAATAGTTTGGTTTATGAATTTAATAAATCAGTAATAAAAAATGTAAGAAAGTCACCAGTTGCTCCACCATCAGTCCTCAGCAGCTGTCCTCCACCCACCACCCTCATCTTAAATACTCTCTGCCGCCCAGCAAGCAGCGCTCTTTCAATTTTCATCCCAACCCCAATCTAAAAATTTTCTCAATATTAATCTTATTGAATAAATAAAATCTCCTTAAGGTCAAGTGACTGTGAATATAATATTAGAGCAGAACTCAGGATAAACAGACCGCATCCATCAGATTCATCAAGCAGCCTAACTTATTAACTCATAGCATTCTCTCGCCCTCAATCAACTAAAAGCCAATCAAGATAACTCAAAAAATAATAAACTCAAACCAACTTCAAACCTCACCACTAATTAGGTAATGATTAATTTTTATTAGGGCCTGATTAATGTCTCCAGAGCTGAAGGGGCAATATTCTTACTATATCTATTCTTTTACTTACAAATATTAGGTGGACATAACCTCAGCAGCGTTTAGTATCAATCTAGTAACTCAAGTGCACCAACGGCAGCCACCACTCTTAGTGGCGAGGGAACAATAATTACTCACTCTACCCCAAATAATAACCACTACCTTCTCCTGAATGAAGATAGTCAGAAGAGTCTTAATCCAAAGGCCATCAATTTCGCAAACCAGAATGCAAAGCAGTACACTTCAATTAGAGATAAACAGGAGAGACTGCAGCTGCAGCAAAATTATGCAGGCCCACTCAAGAACGGTGACAAGTCTGCAATTACTACTCACTCGGATATTTACCTTCCAAACATCAAACCATTCATAAATTACAATTCTACTTTCTCAAGTATTGATCTTTGCTTTTGATTGAAACCTCCTGGGTTCAGTCTACAACTGAAATCTCAGAACAGAGAGAGAATAGTAAAAGCAGCAATCTAGCAATCTTTGCAAGCTTAGACCAAGGAGTTTTATCAGCACACTAGCAACGTAAATAACTTCATTTAGAATCAACAGCAGATTATTCATTAACATGCTTTAGAGAATGTGTTTATTTATTCAAGGACAAATAAGTGCTGGGTAGGGTCAAACTGCGAAAACAATTAATGAATATGAGAAGGTATTTCAACACGCTCATAACTCAAGTAAGCTTTGAAAGTATTTGTGTTAACTCTTAAAGGGCAGCTGTAGGCTGGAAATTTGCTAATGAGAGAGGACAGCTACAACACTACTTCTAACTCTTCTGCTAATATTTCTCATTAAAATGAGTTATGAATATAAATTTATCGTCTTTAAATTTGAGCATAATAATCAGCTTACCAATACAGTGAGAGCGATCATCCAAGGAAGGAAAGCTCAGTCCAATAAAAATAGCTAAAAAGATTTACTAGCTAACCCTGCTTCAACATATATTTATTATGTTACAAATACAGGCACTCAGCCAAGTTCAGTTCCCCGAAAATTAGGAGAGCGCTAGAGTGACCTCTTTAAGCAATCATTCCAACTTCAGCTGCAGAAATTTCTGATAGACCCCACTCAAAATCAAATGCCAGTACTGGTCACTATAGAAAACCAGGCTAACGGATTTGGGATATCCTCTCCTTCTCATTAATTTTATGTTTAAGTGAAGTAGGAAATTTTTGAATGTTAGTGTTTGCCCACTGAGTTCTAAATATCCCAAACAAAACTTAATATTAACGCAAACTTAAATAGGATAATAAGATGGTTTCTTAACTAGAACTGTAATAAGTGCTGGTTTTTAAATTAATTATTATATTTATTCCCTAAATTTTACTTTACTTTACTATGTTTAAGTGAGCAGTGGAGGTAACTACCTATAGTATAGGAACAGTCAGAAGCAACATCCCCACAGCTTTAATTTCAAGAAAGTGCTACTTAATTCTAATTTCCCAATAATAAGCCAATATTAGCAGTAGATGCTCTAGTCAAATACTGCAACATCTGCTCAAACACTTCTGCAAGCACAGATTTAAAATAACAAGATCGGCAGTAGCAATCATCAATAGCAACAGTAGTATACTCTACTATCCCTTCAAACACCTAAGACTCACAAACCACTGCTCTTGCAAGATCAAATGGTTTAAGGCTCTAGTGGTGGAAAGTAGATTTACAAAGGTGCCTAATCATTTAAGAATGGATAAATGTTGGACAGCAATCAGACCAATTCAAGTTCCTTAATTACAAATAGTGGTGGTGCAAACTGCATGGTTTCATCTTATTTTAAATAAGAAAAAGGCATCCATTTTACTTATTAGTTTCGCCTAAGTCGTTCATATAGCTCTAAGATTAGAAGCAAGAAAGGGTCTTGGTGAACGAAAGAGTTGGTGGCTAGCGGATGGTAGTAGTTGACTCCACCTCTAATTACATAAGTTTGGAAAATTAAAACGACTACAGCAGTAACCCTTCATCTTCAGATGCTCATGATCCTAATTCAATCCCTCACCACAGATTGAATTTCAACTATTCTTTTCATTTTTGATTCCATTCATAGGCTCTCAGGGAACAAAGGAACAGCTTTGTAGATTCGCAAAATCTATAGAACTCAGAGTTTGAGAGGAGCAAGCTTATTCATTCCACTTCTCCAGATCTGCTTTGCCACGAGGGTAATCTTGCTAATCAAGATGAAATCACGGCTGCTTAATAAGCTTAGCTGAATCAAGTTAAAATATTGCATTTAAATTAATTAAGTGCTAGATTATGATCTGTAATATGCCTCTCAAAAGTTTAAATACTCTCATTTCTATTTTCAGTCTGCTTTAAAAGAAGATGTGGTTTTAAAATTATATTGCAGGGAGAATGAAGAAGAGAACCAATTTAGTCCCACTGTAAGATAAGTTGATAGTCTTGGACGTCAGCTAAAGTTAGATCCTTTCTACGCCTGCTTAAAGCATGGCCACTTATAATCAAATCAAAAACAAGAAGCAAAAAACTCTAGCCAATACTCAGAGCAACACCAAATCTAATTGTGTTAATCACAATTTTAAGACAAATCTTTGAAGGCAGCGAAACATTCTCAGAGCAACCACATTAATTTGCTTGAGTATGATGATATCATCAAGCAGCAGCTGTTAATGAACTCTCCTCAAACTTATTTATATATGCAATATTAGAATCACTTTAAACTTATGCGTTAATCTACAACGATGATGCAGATTATATAAGTAGCCTTATTTTATTTAAAATAAAGAATCAGCCACCTCTCTTTAGGCTCTTGTGGATGAAGCCTATATGCAGAGACAACAGTAATAATATGCTTTCTAACTTCAGCAACTTTTACGAGCGGGAGTGCTTCCTCCAAGTACAGCATCGTTTGCAACTACCTCCTCAAATAGTGGAGGCACGGCTTCCCCTGCCAATCTCATGCCTCAAAGATACAAATCATCCATATAATTCGTTGAAGATAGTAAGCTATTAGGATCGCTAACTCACTAAAACGGAAAGAAGACCAAGGATACAACGCAGCGCAAATAGCTCATCAAAGAATGGAAATGATCAGGAATTAGTCCATTCAATTATAGTATAGTACTTTTAAAATCATTCTTCTGTGCCAAAGCTTGAAAATAGAAAACAATTCAAACCCAAATCAATGAGTTTAATTGAATCCTAATAAAAATAAAAAGCAGATGATGCTTATCAAAATTTTAAACGAGTTTTATTTTATGATTAAAGGCGCCAGCATCATAAAATCCTAGTTCAGCAATCAAAAGAGTCTAAAGCTTGCTAGAGAGTCGGAGTCTAAGAGCAAAGGAAAAGAAAGTTAACTTGGCTTTATATAAGGATCTGGAGAAGGCTTCACTAGAAAATCTAGCCATCAGTTTACTCATATTGATCCAGTGACTGAGAAAGTGCACTGTGGTATTTCATAGCGAATATATTTCAAGAGAAAGTTCGAGAGATCAACTTTACCGCTGCTTATCATAAGGTATGAGGGGATAATTGGAGTTTTTCACAAGGACGAAATAGGAATAGACTCTTAGTCTCTTCTAGTGAGGCAGAATTTTCAGAAGTTTCTAAAAATGCTTGCTGAGTACTTTCAAATAAACTTTTTTCGTTCTTTCCCATAGATGGAAATAATTTATTTTGAGTTTAGTAGTTCTGACTGAAAAGCACCTGAAGCCAAAGTATCAAGCGATAAAGTAACATCTCAGAACTGTAATAAAGTCAAAGCGACCTCATTTAGATGGGATCTACAAATAGAGCACATCTGAGTAAACCTATGAGCAAATACTTTTGGACTTTGAAGTCGCTAAGGAAAGAGATAACGTGTACATCTTGGAGCCAACTCAAACTACTGACATGAAAAAGCATGTGAAGTTGACTCAGCACATTTTGGACTTGCAAATGTAGAGTGAGACAGATATCATTAGGATTCTCCTGCCCCATATAATAACGATATACGCATTCTTATTGTCCCCATATTCTTTGGTTTAGTGAGTTCAAGACCTACAACGTCTGCTTGAAAACTATTGGATAGTACATCCTAGATCTATTCGATCTGAAGTCTAGCAAAGTCGATAGTCATGGGCAATTCAAGAACAACAATTAAGATGCAAGTCACTCTCCAACTCTGACTGCTGAAAAGCAGATATCATATCTGAAGGAGACTGCAGATTTGAAGGCTATGAGAATCAAGAGATAAGAAAGCTTGCCCAGACCTCAAAGCCAGATGCAAATAGTAGTTCCAAAAGTCATTAATGATAACCCTCAATTCATAAAGTAATGAAAAAAGTTATTTTAATTACAGTAGTAAGCTTAGTAAAAAAAACATTTTTAGCTCTAAAAAATTAAATTAAGCAGATACTGTGAAGGAAATTGATCAAAGAGAAAGTCTAGAAAGAGAGGCTAAAACTGAAAGAAATCGATCAGTCAGTCCTTCCTCCAATAGTGACAATGTGCTAGTTTAAAATTTGGATTAATCAACTAAGGGTGTTTCTTTAAATTAGACAGTTTTTCCTTAATCAATAATCGGAAACTACAATCAAGACCTTGCCACTTACAGCAAGCTCTTTATGCAAAACTAGTACATCCTCAATCAGATCAATAATTACAGGCTCTCTTGGAATGCTACAAGCAACCAAGGAGTCAAAGTTGAAGCACTTATTATGCATGTCAGTATTTATTAGCAGATAGAGGAGAGGAGACAAGTAGACTCCCTGAATAACTAGCTGACTATGATGCTTTCAAGTAGGCTCGACGGGATCTAATCAGAGACGAGAAGTAAATCCTTTACATTAATTATTTCGAGAATCCTGACTTTGCTTCGATTCCTCTTAAAGAGAAGCTGGAGGTTTTCGCCTCAGTCTAGCTTGGCAAAGAGGAATGCGATTTGTTCAGGGATATATGCAAGAAGAAGCTTAAGATATTTTGATCAACAACTCATTTGGATTTATTTGTCTTTATTACTTCACATTTTAAAACCTCTTTAAGTTGGCATTTTTATATTAAAATAGCAGCAAACTTCGAAAAGTAGAAAGAATTGGAAAGATAAAAGTTGATTGTTGGGAGGGCAACAGCAGAGTAATTATAAATTATTGAAATTAATTATCTATGAAGCAGATCACCTTCTCACATACTTTAAAAAAGGAATTAGCCTTCGCCTCGTAATATTCTCAAATGCAATATGCATTTACAAATATCACCTAATTTCAATCAAGATGATTTGAGGGATAATAAATTTCGCAGAATCTCGAGCCACATATCTTTAAAATTTGCTGTAAAGACTCAATGATTGAATAAAATGAGGAGGGCGAGGCTTTGGCGGGAAGAGAGCAGAAGGCCTAACGAGCGATACAAAAAATTACCCTTAAGAGATCTCAACAAAATCCGCGCTCGCAGGCTTAACTTCCCTAAATCACAACTAACTACGATCAATAGTAGTCATCCACCAAATCTCACTCCAATAACCAAATCTAAAACAAAAGAAGCGAAAACGCACGGGGCATATCTTAGACTCCAAAGGCGCAACACATGCCTAACTTTGAAGATGGGGACTTCTCCACAGATAACAGGTTGAGGCCTAACATTTATACACAAAAAAATTAAGTATAATTGTAGCTATAATTTCTTAAGCTGATATCGCAATCGATGCAATTGAAAATAAGGAATTATAAAGCACTGTCACAAAAGATAAAATATTATTTTAGAGAGCCAAAATGGTGCAAGAGGAGAGCCCAGTTAACTCGATGGCTTAAGTCTAAAGCCAATTCAAATCAAGAACACCAAACTATTGAAAAATTTGCAATCTTATTTTTAATTTCCCGGAGGATTTTTTCGGGAGCAAAAAAGACTCCAGCTCAACTAAGTCGAGAGTGTTATAGAAACACTAAATTTTGAACTAATAGGAAATTGCATCTATTTTTCCTCCAGCTGGAGCAGTCATTTCCTATAAATTTTATATAGTAGTGGTCGTATTGTTTTGATGTCCTAATTAAAGGGAAACCAATAAATTTAAAATAATGGTGAAGCCCTCAAAAGAGTGCACATTTTTATTGCAAATTCTTTATGACTAAGTGCGCTCTGAAGGATCAATCTTACGCAATTTCGCAAATCAGTAAAGAGAAACTCAAATTCGAGTGGAACAAATAGTCTCCTCTAATCATCAAGCATCCCTAGATACTTTATACTTTTTATGCTTAAGATGAATTTCCACTTGAGAGCAGTCTCGACAAACTTCTCTTTACTTAAGGAAACATCAATATAGCAAGCAATTTGTCATTTTAAGTAATTTTAGATGATTTAATGCTCTAAACATGAAAATAACTTATAATGTTTATATTAAATAAAATCCTTATCTTAAAATATTAAGGGGGAAACATAAAACTTAACTTATAAAAAGCGACTTTCTATTTTGTTGCTATCAATTTTTAGATAACTTTTGGTAATACATCCTCTTCCTAAAATGATGAGAGCTCAAACTAATATTAATCATTGCAACATCAAGGCCAGTATAATACTCTTTTATTTTGTAATACACTTTGCAAAAATGATTATAAAATTCTATCAAACCCAATTAACATAAATGGTGTAACTTTAAATGGAAGCACTCACTCCAAAGAAACTACTGATCAGGAACTTGCAGGAGCGCGGGAGCTCAAACTTCACCCACTGCCCTCCCAATCGAGCGTGATATTGGCAGAGAGAAACTCTTTCAAAGCTCCTGCTGTTAAGCTGGAGCAAATGGTGAAAAGCGGATCTCACGCAAGGAGCAGAGGCAACATATAGAGTGTTTTCGATAGTGACCTTCCTAACTATCCCACATCAACACTAAACAAATATAGCCCACGCTCTTTTTATTACTAAAGAGTAGAAAGAACACTGTTTAAAATTCACCTAATCAAAGCGGAAAATTCAACTCGCATGATATGATGGGAGAACTCATGCTCGCAAAATTCAAAACTGAATCTTCTCCTCACAAAGAAACTTTAATCTTATGTAAAGAGAGCGTGATAGTTCAGCATGCAGATCCTCAACAGCAGCAGTACACATCTAGCTTTGGTAAAAACAGTCTCTTACTCCAAAATTAATTTGTGATACCTCACAACCAACCTTTCTTTGATTTACTAAATTCAATTTATTCTTTCTTTAAAAGAAGAATGGGTTCTGTTTTGGAATAAGAATCCAACCTCCAACAAGAAGTAAATCTATCACTCAAAGCATCGAATAAAGATATCACCTCCTAAAACTCTAACAAAATATTGATCACCCTTATTTATTACTCTTAGAAGGGAAAGAAAAGTGGAAGTGGCTGTGGAGTGCGTCGAAGCAAGAGCTTCCAGACTATAACAACTTGCCCATAAATGGAAGACTTCAAGTGTGGCAAATTAAACTCGGGTATTAAATAACTGCAGCAGAGCCCAGAGCAAAGATATGCCTCTCAGGGAGTTAAAACTAAACTCACTACTTAGCAATAGCAAAATAACATGGGAACTTTTGATCGTGCTCAGGACTACTTCCAGTCTTTCATATCCCAAGCTGATGTAAGATCCGAGCAGAGGGTCTACTCAGAGAGCTACTTGTAAATTTAATATTAAGCAAGCCCTTTGAGAAAAAGATAGAGGAAGTAGTGCAGAAGAGGACGAGAGGGGCTCTGCTTAATTAATACGAGTTGCAGAGGCAGCAGAGAAACAGATCCTAATAGGACTAAGTTAGATCCAATTACAAGCTCTCACCAGCCCTAGAAGTTGATATTTATTTAAATGTAGCTAAATTTAAATTATGATCGAGACCTCGACTTCAGCAAGATTCTATAGAAGATCCATAAAAAACCCAAGCTCTGCATGCCTGTTCTATAACCCATCAATAGAGAAAGTATTCTCTCTCAAGATTAGGCTAGCTAGGCAAAGGAAATACTTTATTTTTAACATAAGGATAAGATATGTGAATCAGCCAATAAATAGATAATTATAAAACACAAAAGATCCTCCAAGACTCCTCATTCAGATGTTCTGCGATTTTAAATTTAAAATGCTATTGTATACTGAGTGAGTAATGTTAATTTTTTGTCGTTTATTATACTTCGATAAGATATGGATGTATTCGAGGAATCTCCTTTTGCTAACAATAAAAATCAGCACCGTAGACACGCACAGATCAGCACACCTTTCATTAATTAGAAACACGAAGAACTGATGCTTTAAGAACAGCATATTATGGTGGACAACTATAGAACTAACAAAGACCACGCAAAGCTGGAATTTGCTATGTTCGAGTCTCAAAATGTAATTAAAATTTTAATCTTACTAAGTAAATATTAAATGAGGAGATGATTGATTAGCCCATTATCATTCCTCGAGAATAACTACAACTACCAGTGCAATCCTCTTAGTCCTCTCTCCAGTCTTCCTTCAATTCTTTATTCAATTTACGTGATTGAGATGATGGATTAATTAGAGTGTAATTCTCAAAATCTGAAGTTAAAGCTAAGGAGAGATTCTAAATTGAGCGTGGCTAAGGATTCAGCAGGAAGTGCTCTCTCTTTCAGAGCCTTAAACTAAGTGATGCCCTCTGATGCGATAAACAAGCAATCAGATGATCTCACTAAACAAAATAAACAAGATATATTTAGTTACAAAAATATTTATAAAAAACTTTGTTTGAACAACATGATCATAAGGTATTTAGAATTAATTCCTTCTTTAATCCCATTTTGTCATTTTCATTAATTTGTTTCACTAATTTAAACAAATGAGCTTGAATGACTAGCTAAAGAGCATCACACAAGGACAGTAAAAAACCCTAAGCTCCAGACTTTAAGAAACCAAGAGTATTCATAAAATATTAATGCTTTATACGTTTTTAGCAGAAATCCTAAGTCCAATCTATTCAATTAAAAGGTCCAATCCAAGGGACTCCCCATCAACTCATCAGATCAATTAATCACCAATCAAAACTAAAACACTCTAAATAATTCTTCAAAGAATTTTTTAATATGAAATAGTCGATAAAGTCGTCTTTAATTAAAATTTGCCATTTACAGAATCCTTTAGTTTTGTTTATTCATAAAATTATAGCTAAAAATAAATTAATTTTGGGATTATTTTCTTATTTTTATTATAAAACACTTAAAATAGTCACCAAACTCTTGGCCCTTCTGTGACAAACTCTCGCCTTTCGTTTTTAAAGAAGTTTGAGAACACCCAGCAGTCTCAGACTTTCAAAAAGCAACTAGATACTCTTCAAATATTGGCTATTTTTTATTAAGATGCACTTAACGAAGCCTAGGAGTCAGTGTTAGAGTCTCAATCCACCAGCGATAAAAATCCCTTTGAGAAGAATATTACAGTACACATTTTTAATTCGTTGAGTTAGCCTCTGACAAGCAACAGTACACAAACAGCTTAGAGAAGAAGGATCAGCCAGTCATCCCCTCAGGCAGAAAGACTAAGAGAAAGATCCTCCTAATGACTAACATCCAGAAAAAACTCACCACTTCAAGCAGCCTCATCGCTCAGACCCCCATTGAAACCCTCAACCAGAGATTTTCAGCCGGCTAAGTTTAAATTAGCATTTCATTCTATATTTCTATTAGTGAACAACTGCTCTATAAACTCACAGTAATTGCTTTAAAAGCAACTGACTGGATCATCTACAGCCGGAGGGCAGAATCTAAGTTCAACTACTGCTTCTGGCTTAGAGCTGAAGCAGTACCACTCCTCCCCCACCAACATCACCCTCACTCCAAAGAGCATGAGCGACCATCTCTGCCTCTCCTAGGGAGTGGATCATATGGGGGTTACTAACAGCACTGAGTTCGCACAGAGAGTTGTAAATTTTCACAGCAATCTTAGTAGTATCTAGGCCTCCGCTAGACCTACAGTTCTCACATTTTTAATCTTATTTGACCAAGCTTGAAGCAAATCCATGACTCAATTATTCCAGAGGCAGTGGAGTTTCAGCTTGAAAACTATCCATCATCATCTTTATTCATTATAATTAATCTTCTTCTTTATTTATAAACTAAGAGGAGCAGATGGTATTTGAGGAGGCACTAGATAAAAATATTGCAGACAGCGGAAGTGGCGACATGCACCAAATATTTGGACTCACATTCGGAAAAAGCCTCATGAAATGAAACTCAAACTAAAAGGCTTGAACACTCAAATAAAAAACTCTAAAAATAAGATATTAAATTTAACAGCAAGTCATTAAGATGGAACTATCTATAGCGACTCTGATTTGATGAGAGAATTAATTTTTACTACTTTTTATTTGCCAATGAAGCTAACTGTTATAAACCAAGTGAGGGGGCATTTATGGGACCGACGACATTTTGTTAAAAGACATCATTTAAATATCAGCAATAAATAACCTCATTATAAACTTGAAGCCTATTAATCCGCAAGCTTGTGGACAAAGCAAACCCTCACAGAAGAAAACCTTAAATCTTTTGATTTCTATCGGGGATCTGTCATTTAAAAAAGCATCAATTAAAATACATATGTGCATTGTAATCATATTCAAATAATTTTTAAGCAAGTGTTTTATATCTTTTTATATTTATTAACTAGACACTTTATAAATCTCAATAAATTTCAAGTTCCTTCTAAAAATGAGTTAAAGAGAAGTTTGAATAAGAATTTTTTATATAGTTATTAATAAAGTAATGGAATAAAGATAAACTCACAATAGCTCTGAGATGTAATGATATCTTACTATTCAAAAGTTACTCCGATAAATTTCAAGTTTAGGGCAGGGACAGTCAGAGAATCACTCCAGCGAAGAGAGAGCAGACAAGGATCTGCGAAGGAAGAAGCTTTTGGGGAATTCAAGATGTGTTTCAGACTTTGAAAAAATTCAAGAGATTGGCGAGGGTACCTATGGTACGGTATTCAAAGCCAGAGATAAAGACACGGGAGAAATTCTAGCTCTTAAGAAAGTGAGAATGCATAATGAGAACGATGGGTTCCCAATAACTTCTCTGAGAGAAATCAACTTGCTGACAAGACTTCAGCATCCTAATATAGTTAACTTGAAAGAAGTAGTGGTTGGCTATAAGAAAGATTCTATATTCTTGGCTTTTGAATACTGTGAAGCCGATATTGCAAATTTAGTAGACCATATCTTGAGAAAGAAACTTTATCTGAACTTGGCAGAAATTAAATGCCTGATGCTTCAACTTATTCAAGCAGTGCTGTATCTACACGACTTGGACATAATTCACAGGGATCTTAAATTCTCAAACCTCTTAATAAACAGCAGAGGCTAATTGAAGCTAGCTGATTTTGGATTGGCGAGAAAGATAGGCTACCCTTTACAGCAATACACTGGCAAGGTTGTGACTCTATGGTACAGAGCACCAGAGATACTCTTGAAGCAAAAGTATTACTCTAAGCCAATCGATGCATGGGCTGTGGGGTGTATCATGGCTGAATTCCTTAACTATGGTCAGCCTCTTATAACTGTAAGTGTAATCCTACGCTTAGCTTTTTAGGGAAATAACGAGATGGACTAATTCAAGAAGATCTGTGAGATGATTGGCAAGCCAAATAAAAGGTCCTGGCCTGATTTCCATAACGTAGAAAATTAATTATCTTATATACAAGCATCTCTTATAAAATAGCAAGCATCTGCTAACTTTGGTTGAAGACTGTGATCATAATATGATTTCTTCTAAGTTTAAGAACATGAGTGACAACTGCCTAGACTTATTGGAAGGTCTTCTGGAGTGGGACCCTGCTCAGAGGCTTACTGTAAGACAGGTAGTTGGTATCTAATTTATTATATAGTTGAGTGAGGCACTAATCCATCCCTTCTTCTGTGAATCACCCTACCCCTGTAAAAGTGAGGACATCCGCTGCCTATCTCACTTAAGAGAACTCTCTCAAACCCCAAGCAAGTAGAAATGAAAAACCAAGAAGCAATGATACATCAAAACTGCTTAATTAATTTCCAATCACAACTCTACTTAAAATTTTGCTAATGCATGAATTTATTATACTTTAAAATAATTTTTGAGAGATATTATAATTTGAAGCGCTTTGAAAGTTGTGAGCAGCGACAAAATATTATAAATAAAATGAATAAGTATGACATTTTAGGCATAGTGGGAGAAGGCGCTTATGGA
>JAJKFJ010005113.1:0-19800 GCA_027382625.1 Tetmemena sp. SeJ-2015
CATAGTTTGAATAAGCAGCCGCGGTATGTATATATTAATTTGAGCTTAAAAAATTTCCGGAATTAAATTGTAAATTTAATTCGATTAATTCAATTTTACATTTCATTCTGATTTCTACAATAATAAAGAATAGAACAGAAGGAAAAAATGCTTTATAATAGCTGTTCACATAATTTACGATAAGTTTGGGTTTATAAAATTAGCAAGACGAGAAGATATCTCCGCTACTCAAAGAGAAGCTAAACTCTAAAATGGAAGATGGATTAATTTCCCCTCCTGTTATGACTCCTAACTTAAAACCTTCTGTTGATTAAGATATGATTGGAGGGCAAGACAGAAACAACAGTTTCTAAAATGCTCAGGCCACTCCAAGAAGAAGGATTCTCAAAGTCAAAGAAACTGGGGGCTAGTCCTTCTTTCCTGATGATCTAAGAGATAGCTATATTCAAACATTCTAAAGAGATATATTGGAAATAAAAATATATCAGAAATGCAAAATAAACGGTCCTCCCACATATTACTTATCATCCTCCCTAAATTTATGATTTATGGGTGGGGGAGAAGGGTCACGACAGACATAATTAGGGATGTAGTTTTTATCCATGGTGCTCGCCTTCCCAAAGTTAGTCTGAAAATCTTTATCACAGAGCCAGCTCTACTTCCCTCCCATAAATTTATAAATAAGACTATTCATATGAATAGATCGAAGTTGTTCTTCCATGGACATATAAGGAGAGGAGTTACGGATTATTGGGATTTCGAAGTTTGTTTTAGGAAGTTATTGGAAAAATTTGAAGTTAGAGAAGTGTTGCTTGGTACCTACAAAAGCAGCAGTCTGATTTTTAACATCTTCAATGAGTTCTCTTTAAGACATTATTTCAAAAGCCTTAACAGCCTCTTTATTTAACTTTATAGGCTACTTGTTATGCTTTATTGTATTTTAATTTACTGTCTTGAATCCAGGAATCTACAAAAGTCTAATTAAAAATGAGTAAAGTACAAAGTAGTCTCGCTTTGGGAGGAATTCCTTTTCAAGATTAGGATGTAGAGTTTCTCTGACATCCCTTTGTGTGAGTCCTTTCATATTTTGCTTATTAAAAAATTATCTGAGGCAAGTTGTTTCATAAACAAGTCTGTAGTAAAAATGAATGCCAATTTAGGACTTACTATTGATTTGATAGACGTTTGATCGCGCTGAGTGTAAAAGAGTTTAGGTTTAGTCAGGACCTATCTAACTCAAGTCACTGTTCCTCAAAGTGGATTGGCCAAAGACTCTCTCCGATTAATGTCTGTCAGTCATTGACCCTCTTCTATGGTTTTTCATGCTAAACTAATCAAGAATCTTTACTCTACTCTGAAACAGATCTAGTTTTTTAACTCCGCTTCTCTGTCCTTGCTAGCTTTCTCCTCTTTTGTTAATCTGTGCTCTATTAGAATCATAATTTTAGCCTTCTCTTTCATTTGATTTGAAAAACAAGCTTTCTCCTCTTGATTAACTTCTTAAGAATGTTTAAGATGCTGTCTATACTGCATCTCGCGGGCTAGTGTGTGAGGTTGAAGGCCTGATGACATCTTTGTTTATCGCATTATTGTCAACAATTACAAATTTCCTCCTCCTACTCAAATTTAAAGTCAAAGTTCAATTTATTTTTGATAGCCTACTGTAGTTATTTCCAGAGAATTTAAAGTCTTTGGTGAATGCAATTTTTTCTTCTTGAGGTTCATTAGATGGCTAAATCAGAGTTTTATTTTCACCTTATGCAAATTTGAATATAACAAAGAAAGAGTTTGAATTGATATAAAAATGATGGGTATCAGCTAAACTTTTTAAGATGAAAAATCACATATAATAAATGACCATATATAAAATAAGGATTTTAAATCAGATATATTTTTGTTGAATTTAACTTGATCAGTTATATATTTATTCTCATTTTATATTTTGAATAAAATCCTATAAATAGTAGCTTTCTAGAATTCAAATCAGCCTCTTCGAGTGTAATATGTATTCTATCCACCTTTTGAATTTCAAGAATCTTGTGTTTGATGAAATTTTAAAGAACAACAACAGTCTCAGCATATCTTTTCTCTATGTGAAATTAAACTGCTAGTGTATTTCTGTGTTCTATAATCAATGGGCCTCTCTCGCTCTCAGCCAGTATGGTATAATTTTTCCTGACCTCGTCAATATCTCTTATGTTGATGGGATGTGGGTCCCACTGGTTCCTATTCTGCACCATGAACGAAGCAGGTAAGTTTTGCAAAGCCCAGTGAGACATGTAGTGCTTGATAACAACACACTTCTACTCTGTCAACTTGGATTTATAGAGGTGATCCCCTAGTCTTGCATCCCCAAGAGGCTGGTTATTTTTGTATTTTTTAGTGTTCTAAACGTAGTAAGATGAAATCGAGCCATAGGTCTCCAGTGTTTGAACATGGTGCAGGCCTGTGTTTCCCATAGGCATCCATATTTTTTACTCACTGTTGTAACAGTAGTAGTCTCCAGTGCAGCTATCCAAGTAAGAGTCAATCCTTCGGAGTTTACATCAAAAGTTAATTAAATTTAGTATAGGTTTCTTAATTTAATCTTAACTCATTTAATTCATCATCTCAAGTCTTCCTCCCTTAGGATTAATCATTACTATGTCAGGAAATGTAGTTGCGCAATAATAGATCAGCAGAGCAAGTCCAAGGCCTCCAGCAAATAAAATTTTATTTGTCCTCTTGCACATTTTGAAAAGCAGTGCAAACTATAATGAGAAAGATTAAGTCTTATTAAAGTATTACTTTTCTGCAACTTTTCATCCAAGGGAGGTTTAAGTTACTATCTCCATCGATGAAAACAAAGTCGACATGGTCAAATAGCTATAAAAAGAGTTACTCTTATTTTTAGCGTAACGGATCTTACTTTCATAGCTTCTCTGTTTGAAAACTCAGTATTTATCTCGTATAAGTACTCATCAAGTGTGTGTCTATCTCGGATTATATATTCCTATTGCCCAATTAGAGTCTGTTTATTTTGCTCAAAAGCCTAAATTAGTGAACTAAAAGAGTTATTTTACATTCTTGATGATCTCCACAAATTCTTTGAACTGTGATTTGCCAGCGTAAGTTTCTGAGAAGGCATTCACTATCAATATTTTCATTTCTTATTTCGAATTAAATTCTCTTCCTTCTCATTTATCTTCTTCTGACGCTGCGAATCTGAGTTCCCACAGAAGATAAAATTTAATTAATCAAAGAGTTAAGTTTGTAATGGAGGTAGTAGAACAACAGCATCAACAACCTATAAATAACTCTGGCAGCATCTTGACCACCTTAGAAAACTCCAACACAGTTTAAACTCCTAGGAAGCAGTCTAACTTTAATCAAGGGAAGAAAAAAGTTATTCAGATTGAACTCCAAAAGACTCTCGCATCTCAAAGAGATGCGAAGATTAATGGAGGCATTTCAAATAAAAGAGTGGCGCTTAGCTAGAGGTCCATAAATTTAGATAACAAGTTATAGACCTTCGCTGGAGGGGCCTTCAATAACTTAATGCAAACTTATGAAACCATGTCTAAAAAGATATATAAGTATGCTTTATTTTGTCAAACGTGTCATCTCAAAAGCATTAGCCTCATTAATCACCAAGTCTCTCAAACAAAGTTTTTAGCACTAAACTCATCTTAACTCCAGTTTATCAAAATAGAAACAAGATTGAATTTCACTAGTTTAGCTCTTCCAGACAAGTGTAATATATATTTATCTACTATATTTTTTATTGTTTAAGTGGTTTAGAATTAGCAAGAAAGAGCCAAAGGTGCAGAAAGCTAAGATTAAAAACAGCAAATATAAGAAAGGATAAACTACTAGAACATAGAAAACTGTGAAGCACTGTCATTTGATCAGATTGAAGAGTAGAAAGATGATTTTACAGAACTCGATTCTGTCTCTCCATAGACATAATAACATAAATCTCATATGCGTACTCTTGAAATAGATCTAAAGCTGTAGTAGAGGATGTCTCATGAACCTGAAAGTAATCTTCATAGAGAAGATCTATAGAAATCCTAATCTGATTATCATTAGAAGCTATAAGAGTACAGACAGGCGAAAGAGATATATCTTTAAAAGTAAGGAGAGTATATGGTGTGCTATGAGAAAATGAGACAGTAGTCAAATATAGATTAGGGAAACTCGAATGATAATTCAATAGACAATAAATTGCACTTCTTTAAGAAGCAAGGCAGGAGAATATTGAGCTCTGTAAATGTAATCCATAGGTTCCATAATCACAGCCCAAGATGTAAAATACAATATCTATTTTTATAGGAGAGCTTTGACCAAATAGATCTGGAATCAATTAATTCAAGATAGCTGCCTTTCAATAGAACTTAGATCGGGGATTTGTAAAGTGGTTAAAAGTAGAGGAATATTTTATAAACATATGTTTATATCCCATTTACTTAAAGAAACTCAAAGAAAAATTCACCAAACAATTTTGATCATCTAACTAAATTACGCTCTGCTAAAAATTTAACTTTCAATGAATAAGATTTCAATTCCAAAGTATAGAATCAATAAGCTTTTCAAGAAGTGTTTTCTTAAGAAAATTATTGCTTAATAAACTATATTTTAAATCTAAAAAATTTCCTCATTTTGGAATTTAAAAATCTTCATAAGTGCCTTTAGACTTCTATAATTTCTAAATTCGATTTTTAAATATAATCTAAACTTCTTAAGGAAACAAACACAATTTGACAGTTCTTCTTAATTTGAATTTGTGTAATAGGCAATTTAGGAATAGACTGAGAGTTAAATATAAACTGAAGGTGACAATTTATAGCAGGATATTGATGTTTCTAAAAAGAATGATAAAGCAGAAGAGACCAACTAGACACCTTACGTTATTTAGACAGTCTCTAAGTAATAATATAACACCTACATCGATACTCTCTCCACTGCAAGTTTGAAAAGTAATCACCTCCATCAAATCAATCACAACCTCAATGAAAAATTCTAGATCGAAGAAATAAGCTACCTAAGTGAACTTAAATAGCACATCACTCAACTAAAGGCGGTGCTTGCAAAAAAGATTGAGGGAGAAGTCAAACTTCTTTAAAAAATGCAAACCCTTTTTAAAGAAAATAAGTTACTGAAAGAGGAGATACAGAGATTCAAGGCCTCCACAGCTGCTAATAATAATTAATTCCCCTTGCTTTGCAAAGTTTAAATCTTTAAGAATAAAGAGACTTAGACAGTGTAAACATAAGATGCTGCTCATTAGGTTAATTATCAGACTTAATAAGTAAAAACATTGAATGATAAGAGAAATTAAGTGCAAGCAATCAGAAAGAAGAATCAAATGAATGGAATGAAATTTCTTTAATAGTAGAAGAGTGGCTCAAAGAGCAGGAATATACTAGGTGCTGTAAATAAGAGTGAAAATACTGCTGAAAATGTAAAGAACTCACTCAAACAGACGTAAAAAACCTGTGTCACCATAAATTTCGATCTCTTTCCATAAACAAACCCCTCATCTTCAAGTTCAAAGGTTAGAAAGAACACAGATTAAGGGATTTAAGAGAGTACCAATAGAAGAAGAATCGATAGAATGAAGTCTCCTTATTCCTTGAAAGGAACTTCTATTGATGAGGCATTAGAGAATGAGATCAACTCAGTAATTGTGAATTAGACCTATAACTCTATGCACATGAAAAATAAAATAGCTGCACAAAATATCAAATAAATAGCTAAGGGTAAAATTAAAAATCAAAGCTCTTTGTTCAAAAACATCCCATAGGTAAAGCAAAAGAATGCATCTACATCGCGAAGCTCATCTAAGAAGATGATTACTTCTAATTTATTAAAAAGCGATATAATTATAGACTTATTTTTATAATGAGGGCTTATTTTAAAATATTAACATTTTTGCATTTAATTTCTGTTTTCATCAAGACTCTAATCAGGTATGATTAAACTATGTGCTCATAAATGCTTTACTAAATTAAATTAAGATTTTATTCTTTATCTTTAAGTTTTGAAATTAAATGTTTTCTTTGCCTTTTCTATATTTTAAAATCTTAATAACGATAAATTTAAATATGCTATTCTATTCACTAGAATAAAAGGTTTTAAAATGAATCTGCACCCTAACAGCAAAGAAATGGCACGAAAACAAATACTTTTGTATGATTAACCTATTCTTATCAACAATGTAAAATGTAGAAATTATTTAAATGTAACTTTGTGAATATCTGGAATAATATTTTAAGAGTGCTATAGCTAGAATTCTTTGACAAATAGCATAGACTTCATGTAGATTAAAACTCCCGATGAATTGAAATCACAATCAATGATTCAGAGTACTTCAAGCAGAGGGATTAAAGAACTAGTAGCTTAGGTGAATTCCTAGAGACAGCTTATGAATATAGAAAAGTGTCTTCCATTTGAGATTAATGACATTCGATTGAACTCGAAGCGAGCTTCAATAGAGTAGCCATATAAAAAACTCCATCAAAATTAGAACTCAGACTTTAAGTCCTACGTCCCTCACTCTCATTTGAGATAGCTCAGTACACATAAGACTAGCACCTAGAACATAGTTATTAACTAGCAGTAGTAGCCTACTAGTAGAGAGTACTCTCCTCTCATTGATAAATATTCTAGAAATAAGAACAATATTGATCTGAACGCCACTATCCTCAGGCCATCAAAATTCAGTGCAAAAGTTATTGAAAAAGTGAGCCTCAGGTAGAGCAACAGCAAGCCAACCAAGCATTAAAACAACTCAACTCTCGCTTATCATAATAAGCATCACCTTCTCTTCAATAAAAGCATTTCTCAAATCAATTACAATCTAAAGTCAAGAGTAAATAAAAGTTCAAGCACTTCAAAGCACAACAAATCAAGATAAGCATAAATATTATAGAGCTTAAATAGGTTATTTTGTATCGTATTAGTTCGTAAAAGATGTTTCTTTTAAAAAAATAATTCCTTTTTACTCTTTTTTTAAATATATTTTAATCTTACAGAAAAGTTTTTGTGAAGTAAGAGTCCATGTTTAATTTCAAAAATAATCATTAGCAATTTCTAAATTTAAATTATATTATAAATTGAATATAATTAATCTTATAAATTAAGATGTGCTGATAAAATTAATGACAAAGATATGTCCTTGAGTACTGTTTAGCAAGTTGGAATCAAATCAAATAATAATCTTGCTGAAGAAAAGCACCATTTTAGGTCATAGCATTTAATTAAAATAAATAAATAAAATATTCTGCTACAAAGTATGGATTTATAAATTGAATGATTTAATAAATTTAGATAATAGCCAACGATTTAAACAACGACTGTTTATTCAAACTAAATAGTTTTGTTTATTATTTTTATTTAAATTACTTAATCAATCAATAATTGGAGGTTTATTTTAAAATAGAAACTCTAAATCTATTTATTTAAAAAAAGTTGTTTTGTATTTTGATATAATTTGAAAGTATGACTTTTAAAATTTTAGAGTAAAAGAATTGATGAAAAGTACTGAGTTTGTTTCTTAATCAGCTCACAAACTGAGCAAAAACGCTTCTTTCTCAAAAGTGTTGGAAGAGTCAAAATCGTTAAGCAAGGATAGGAAGTCTTCTCACTCTAGCAGACTCAATTAGGTAAAGAGCAATAACTCCCTCATCAGAAATCAAAAGATTCAACTAAGACATCACCAGAGCTTCGTTCCCTCCAACAATACAAGCACCAATAACATTCTAGTCATTAGTTAACTCCCTCAGTCTAATCCCTCTTCTACTATCAACAATCCCTTCTCTATTTCACTTTCCAAGAAAATGGGCTTCAATATTTCATTTTAACCACACTAATTTGTTATGTTTGATATGAATATTTACAAGTATAAGAATGAATACAAACTCGTAGAAAAAGTCTATTAGCCACTTTTGAAAAATTCTAGTCAAAGAACACCGCTTAAAGACTCTCTAAAGAATGAACTTCTCAGGAGGTCCACTGACTACACTGCTTTAATCAAGAAATATTAATTCAAATGATCGCTTTCATTTACGCATAATGTCAACATGAATATAATAAAAACCATATAAAAAAATAATGATAAAAACTAATTTATTCAAGACTATTTTGCTCCAAAAGCAATCAATTCCAAGAAAGACAGAGCAACTAGTCAACTAACTATCTTTAATATGCATTTTAATATTTTTATTTATTATTATTTAGATTAGAACTTATAAAATTTAGAATTATCTTCAATTATTATTTCACAATCAATTGAATATGAATATCTTGAGTGCAAGAAATGGAGAAAACTAATGTTGAGGTGTAACCAACTATCTCTCTAAAATATGAGCCATAAAGAGAAGAATACAAATTCAGCTCTCGAATATCGATATCTAAGGATTAAGTATTTCTAGAATCAGATTATGTGTATGCTTTTGTAAATATCCGACATTTATTTTTAATGACCTGTAATACCTGGGCATGTGCTCATAAGTCCCCATCGGCTGGTGTAAAACTTCAAAGATTTGAGTGCTGATGAAGTGAGACATATTTTCTATTGCGCTTAAGTAATTGGGAAGCCCTTCTCAGCATTTTTCAAAAGTGATGATTTCTAGTACACTATCTAGGATGGGAAGAATGCAGGGCAAACAGTATCGCATGTGCATCTTCATGTATTGCCAGCTAAAGACCACGCTATTGGAGAAGCTGAGTAGTTTGCAAAGGCCAGAACTAATGAAGAAATGGCAGAGGAGGCTGCTACTTACAGGAGAATACTCCAAGATTATTATAGTAGTGAATAAACAACTCCTGAAATAGGTTAATTCAAATCTAAACTTTGATGAAGTCTTTAAATTATTACAAGCATTCCCTACTTAATTTAACTTCTTAATATCTATCAATAGCTTTAAACTGTAATTAATTTCAATTAAATTTAACATATAATTTAAATAAAATTTTAAATTAATTTTTTCCCCGTAATATTTGTTATAGTTTTAAGCAGCACTAAATCAAGAAAAAGCCAAAATTATACCCTGATTATTTTTATTTGTATTTCTTTGTACTCTCTTAACTCTCAGCTCCTTTAAAACTAGAAAAATGAATTATTTTTTATAAAAAGTATTTAAAAACTGTAGACTAATTGAGAATAAATGAAATAATTTATTAAACTATATTTTTGAATTAAGGAATGCTACGATAGCTCCAAGTTTAATTGGGGAATTATCCTTGGCTCTCTATTATCACATATATTACTTGATTAATTTTGCAATATAAATATTTGTATTTTATGTATCTGTGTAATATACGGTTTGGTTTTATCTATTTTAAAATAATTGTAAAATGAACAACTTCATTGGCTCTATAATAGAGAACTAATACCAAGTCAAAAAGAAAATAGGCTAAGGATCTTACGGATAAATTTATCTAGGTATTCCTACTCGTTTTTATCAATTTTATCAGGATAAAATCTAAAAAGCAGGCAGGAGGTCGCCATCAAAGTTGTATGATAATATGATGTAGCATATTTTACTTTTTTTAAATCTAAGATTTTTTAAATATCATCTTAAATTAAAAATAATTTTATAAAATAGTTTATGCATTTTTATAATATGTATATGCTATTTATGTATGATTAGGTGTAGGATAATGATTATAGCTTTATAGGAGTCGACTCAGTGCAAGTTTCCATAGGTTTTATATGAAGCCAAAATACTCAAATACTTCAAATTCAAGAGTAATCAATTATTTTCTCAAATCAAATATATCAAATGTTTTTAATTTTTAAAAGCTAATTATTTTAACGCTAAAATTATACGAAAGTTAAGATCCATTACTCCCATAACTTTTCTCTAATGAATCATTATTCTATATCCTAATATATATTAATTTAAATTAAAAAGATATTTAATAATCATTAGCTGTTTCATGACTTTTAGATGGGTTTCCGATGCTCCACTCATTTGGCTAAGAGCAGGAGTAAATCAAAATTAAATTTTATTGTTAAAATTTAAAGTCTTACCATTTAAAAATTATTATGGTAAATCTGCATAGCTGCTTATTTATCTTTAAAAATCATAATGCTAAATTGTTGAGTGATGTGAATTAATCAAAAGGAAATTTAAAATGCTAATCTGCCATGTTTATCTTGAGGAAAATTTACTTTTTTATATGAGATAATCAAAATTTTTTTTTTAATAAAAAAATAAGCTATTTTTTTTAAAAAAAAAAAAGAAAAATGTGTACCAGAATCATTTTTTATATCAAAAGATTAATTTTAGAACAATATAAGTTTAAAACTACATCATTATAGATTTGCTTGGACCAAGTTTAGAAGATTTGTTCAACATTTGCGGTCGCAAATTCAGTCTAAAAACAACTTATTATTCCTTCATTTGTTGCAATTTAAATTTAAACTCTGATTTTGATAAGCCAGATGCTGAAAAGGTAATTTAATTTGTTCTCCTCCTATATAACACGACATTTTATTTAATAAGAGTTCCATGCTAATTATAACTTAGAATCGAATAAATCTAGCAATAAATATCTCTATATGAAATTATAAATAGTGAAGGATATTTACCTGCACTCGAAATGCTTCATCCACAGAGACATCAAGCCAGACAATTTTTTGATGGGTTTGAAAAATAAGGGTTCAAACCTGGTCCATATGATTGACTTTGGGCTTTCAAAGCGCTATATTGATCCTCGCACCAAGAAACATATTGAATATAGGAAGGACAAACATCTAACGGGCACAGCAAGATACGCTTCAGTCCATACGCAACTTATTTCTATTATCTTGGGGAGGAAATGTCGAGGAGAGACGATTTGGAATCACTTGCATACGTCATGATTTACTTCTACAGAGGTCAGCTCCCCTGGCAGAATCTCAGAGACAACATCATTGAAGCTTTATTATTTTACGTTGATTTTTGTATTGATTAGTGCTAGAAGATAAAGGAATTAAAGATGACGATGCCACTAAAAGAGATCTGTTTGGGCTGTCCCAAGTAAATGATGAGGTTCCTAGACTACACGAAGAACTTGAGTTTCGAGAAAGAACCAGACTATGAAAGACTCAGAGGATATTTAAATTCGCTGGCCGAGAAAGAGGGAATCAATCTCTAAGATCTTCAATTCGATTGGGATGAAACTGGATTCAAAACTATTTGTGAGGACCCTGAAAAAGCGAGACTCAAGAATTTACAGAACTCAAACGTCATGGAAGCGTACAGTGCTCTAAGACAAAAGGATATTCACAGTAGACATCAGAGTTATATAAGTATTTTTAAGAGTCATTTTAATGCAAATAGCGTTTTATTCCATGAAGGTGGAGTCAAGAGTGAGAAAGCCTTAGATGATATAAACAAAATCATCTATAAGATTTTTAATCTTAACCATTATAGGAGTGAAGCATGATTTTTATCTGAATTTAATTGATAAAGAGTTGTGAATTTTATCTTTGTATTTGCATGATATCTCTCACTTTGGTGACGATATTTTGAGTTCCCGCTACAATATGCGGTATAAGTCTCATAAACGCAAATTAAAGAAGAATAAGTCCTAAACAAAAAAGAGCAAGCAGAAGCTAGTGATGATTGGGGATTTCGATCTCAATTCGGTTGTATATAAAGGTATTTATTCAATAAACTACTAATCATTACTTTAATAGAGGAGAGTAAATTTAATTAAAAGATCCACAATGATATCCTTCCTAAGAGAGTGGGATCAGCAGAGTTTACCAACCTACGCCAAATACTCAAGAACCCAAGTCCAAAGAGAAATAATAAAAAGAAGAATACTACTAAGAGCAAATTCTCCAAGGTTAACAACGGCTATGTAGTCTGTCAATGTAAGATAAGTATTAAACTTTATTCTAACTTTAGAGACCGAAACACAGCACTTGCTCTTGAGTGAGTGTCCTAAGTATACCAATAAAAGAGAGAATTCTACCAACACCATGAGAGATCAATAGAAAACTAGGGATGTGGCAAAGCTATCCACAAGCATTCAAATTTTCAATATAAGGAATTAATATGACTCGAATACTTATACATGATCGAGGGGTGTTAAAAAAAGATATTAATAAAAGAACCCATTTTTTTATGATTACACTCCACCCAGTAAAGATAATTTAATGCTATGAGTTTTAATTGCTATCGGTAATGGAGCGCGGATACCTATAATTATATACAATTGTTTTGGACATTTTTTCAATTAAGAGGATTTCAGTAGTAATAGTTCTTTCCTGATTTCCAAGCATCTGCTAATCGTCTTATTTGAGATCTCGCATTGGATATGTTCGAAAATGTTATTTTTGGCTATACTAAGGAGGATATGATTTGTTATTAGTTATCAGAATAATCGTTTATTTTTAAATTTAAATAAGTTTTTTTATAAGTGCGAGCCACGAATATATTTTTAAAAAAATCCGATTCCAGTACCAGCTGATCATGAGGACCACTCTGCCTTCCTAGTTTAAATCTTGATTAAATATCTCTTACCTCCGATTCTGTATTCGTATTCATCCTATAAGAGCGAGTTGCAAAGAATGATAGCTCGTGTGTTAACTCAAATCATTTTAATTTTATCCTAGTGCTTTTCATTAGTTTACTCTCTTCAACTAAGACAGCTTACTTTCGAAAGAGTAGTCTAATAATTTGATAATTCATCGTTAAGAAAACAGTTACATAAGCGACCTAAATATGGGGAGCTTGTAGAAAAGAGACTTAGATTCATTCAAAAAGAAGAGAACGTTAGAAAGGTACAACCATAATTGTAACATTAAGGTGGAAGAAGCTGATGCTGAAGAAGAAAAGTAAAGCATACCAGGCACTGATAGGTTAGGTATTCCTATTATAAGTCATGTAGAGCCTTAAACAAAAGTCATTCATCTCTAACTTTAAGAATAAGAAATAAGAAGTAGCAGTGGTATATTTAAACAAATTTTTTTAACTCGTTAATTAATCTAATTAGTAAACGATTTCGCTATTTATTGTTTCATTTGCTCATTGTTAAATTAATCATTGGTGAGGATGACTTGAAAGAGGAGGATATAGACGAGTATCCATTAAACATTTATAATGTTGAGGAATGCAATCTTACTGAAGAAAGACAAAATGAGGAGATTTTTTTCTTTATATCTTATATTCTTATTTTCAAGAGTCTGAAATATTTTGCTTAAAATTAGAATGAGAAGTCTTTGAATAAAGAAAGAAAAATAAGTAGAGTTAAGTCTCTTTCTACTTTCAAATTGAGTAGTATCTTTAAAATACTATATATTTAATTTTGTCATCTTGTAGACGCATAATTTCTAAGTGAAGAATAATATCTTACTTGAAAGAAAAGGCAGAGCGACTATCAAGTAGGAGAGAAAGCTATTTAATTCTGAATTGTCTAATTCGATGCTCAACATATGAGTAGTTTATAATTATTATGAGTATTAAAGGAATCATTTGGGTTTATACTATAGATAAGAATGGCTTTCTTTATTAAATAAAACTACCTAATATCTTTGTTGCGTGATGTCATTCAAATTGCCAAAAAAATTCTTTTATCTTTATTCTCAAAGATTTACTCCTTTTCTTCATATCACTGTTACTTCATCTTTTTTATAAACTTTAAATCTAGCAATGACAAAATTAAAAAATAAATTGCACTAATTACTTTCGCTAATTGTCTCTGCCAAAACTTGCGGCCACTTTTTTATATAGAAGAGCCTATAAATAGATCATAGCCTTATCTAAATTTAATTTTCCAATTTGGATTCATACACGATCAATGGATATGTTTTTAACATTATAATTAGATAATCTCAACAAGAATTAAAATGAATGATGAACAAATAAAAGTTACACTACTACAAACATTTTTCGATTTTATTTCCTATAATTAATCTTCTCTATAAGGTATAATTATTAGTGTTTGTAATTATAATTCTAAAATGGAATCTTTATCCAAGCAAGGAACAGATAATCTTTCAAAGAAGAGGAAATTGGACTAAATCTAAGAATAATAACAAGATAATATCTAATTTATAATTTATAAATTATGAAGTCATTTATAAATTATTATAATTTGCAATTAAATGCATAAAAGTAAAATACAAATCATATTGTGATAAGATCACATTGACTTTATCCGCTTATTTTTGTACAATCATATTTTGCTTATATATACAACAATTTAATTTAACTAGATGGAAATTCAGGATGGTATTTACCCATAAGATTTATGAAATGGATTATTTAGACAGATTAAGATTCTAAGAGAGATAGTTTAAGAATAAATATTAGTTTTCCTAGCTAATATATAATATAAATAATATCTCCGAGGATTTTGATTTCATTAAATAAGGTCAAACAAAGAAGACTAAACCTCAACTTCTAAAACAAAATCAAGATTAAATTGACTAGGTTCAAGAATTCAAAAACACCAAGAGAAAGAAACCTAACCTCTTAAAATCTCAAGATTTTGTTGTTTTTGTTTTTAAATGTAATTAAAATCTAATGATGAAGAAATCTAAGTAAAATAGACACAAAAATTTAGGTCAAATCCTTTTGAGAAAAATTATAATTAGCCATTTTAAAACGAAGAAGAAATTAAGAAAAGCAAAATAAAATGCGAAGAATAAAAAATCTCATTGGGCAAGCAAGATCATTTAGACAATGATCCTTCTAAGATTGTGTCTAAAATATCTTCATTTCCAAGAAAAAGTGTGATAAGGATCAATTTAAGTGATGATGAAAGGTATCTTATGAGCTAAGATAGCAAAGTTAAAATTGCAGGCTTTGATTTGGTAAGCTTTTATATGCTTAAGATTAATTTAGGACTCAACCTTAATAAAATCAACAGAAGATAAACACTCAAAACTGGAGGATGATTGGAGTTTGATGTACAAATCAGTCCCAGAGAAACTGAAGACTTTGCATCTGGAAAATTTCAAGATTGTAATTTTCACACAGCAAATTGCAATTAGCAAGGGAGATAATGATGCTGACTCTTTCTCCAACAAGATTCTCAAAATCTAAAGACTTGTAAAATTGATGTTGCTCTTAACCTTCAATAGCTTGAAATACCCTTAGAGGTTTATGTAGCTACTCATCTTGATGAGTATAGGAAGCCTGGCTTAGGCTTTTGGAAAAGCTTTGAAGAAATTTTTGAACATTCTGGGCTTTAAGTAGACTATGAAAATTCGTTTTACGTTGGCGACTGTGCAGGCAGGCTTTTAAATCCCTCAAGAAAGAAGCCAGATCCAACCGATACAGACTTAAAGTTTGCTCTCAATATCGGGATTAGATTCCAATAATAAATTTTTATATTTTATGATTCATAATCCCTGAAGAAATCTTCTGCGAGAAGCAATCTAGCGATTAAACAAACAAGAAATACAAGCTACCAGATTTATCAGTCTATCAAACTGTGATAGAAAGAATAAGAAACGAGTCTTCTAGTGAATAAATTCAAGTCAAATAATTCAAAGAGGATTTTAGCCCATAAGTTTTGGACTAGTCAAAACTGGAAAAATCACTTAGATAATCCAATTTGATTGTTGTGACAGGCCCACCATCATCTGGTAAAACCCTATTCATTCAAAATGTTATTCGGCCTTTCCTTAATGAGTACAAATTATAATTTAAACAAAAGCTAAATAAAAATATTTTTCCTCCAAATTTAATGAGCTAAAATTAGGATACTAGGTACATCTTATTACAGTAAGTATTCATTCATCCTAAAATTACAATTTTAGTCAAGAAGTCTTAGAAATATGTAACTAGATCTTGAGAATCTCCTTATCTAAAAGCAAACATTGTAAATTTTATCTTCAGTTTAAATATTAAAGAATCATTGAACTTGACTCTAGAGAGAGTAGAATTTATATAAGTGAGTTTTTTTCGCTTACTTAATTCTCTATTTTAATCTTAATTTTTTAAGTGATATAAACTAATTTTTCTCAAATGCATGCTAAATAATTTATGAAAGAATTCTTGGAACCAAAGAAACTAGATGTCTGATATAAAAGATAGCCATCGAAAATGGTAAAACCTTTTCTATAATTATTTTTAAAGGTTTGAGTTTGAAGTTGATTGAGATGAGTCCCTTCGCTGACACAAATACTCACAAATTTGAGTTTTGCAATCACTTGAACAAATTCGCAAAGTTCAACCTCTCTAAATAAGAGCAAGCAGAGAATCAAAAGCAGATTTAAAACTCGGGGTAGGGTGTAAGGTCTCATCAATCTACAAAACAGAAGCCTAAATTGTAGCCAGCAGATTATGATAAGGAATTCATATAAGTTTACAACAATTTTCAAGCTATAGATTAACTAGAGATACTCAAAATATAAGAAACAGATGACAAATCAAAGCATCCCCATCAAACAAAAATCTATTAAATAAATCTCCCTTTGAAACTAGATCAATTTAAGACCCAAGATTTAAAGCTTTTGTATTCAAACTTAATATGACTAGATATATCACTCAACCATGATATTCAAGCATTCGTCAAGAAATAAATTCAATAAATCACTCAAAGCTCATCTTTAAGTTTGCTTCCCTTAACTGATATCATAATATTCTTCCTATTTTGGTACTCTTGCTAAACGATTATTTTAATACCAAATTTAATAACATTTATTTAAGAAAGTAATTTAGGTGATCATTTTCTTCATAGTGATGTTGAAATTAACCGGGATAGTTGTACTCATCTACGATTATTAAGTGAGCTAATTTTAAAATGCCTAAACGCTCTAAGAGCTAGCAAGATTCATACTCAACTTTCTCCCTGCTGATTGCGGTCTCTGCTACAAAATAGTAGGCTTAAGATCTGTATTCAAGTCCATGTTGAAGGTTTTGATAGACTTATAAGGACTATCTCCTTTTGTGGGGCTATCCGGTTGCAAGTTCACACTATAATTGAAAAATATTTCTTTTAGATCCAAACTTAGAGTTTTAATTGGAAGTTCCTAGACTTTAATGCTACTGAACGTAGTTTTAAGCTTGCTTTCCCTTATATTGATAGACTTGCTTTTACTGAATTGCAGTCTAGGGTCGAGTCTTTAATTTGATTAAGGCATCCTTAGTAGTTGGAGTAATCTCTTTCTTTTGAATAAAAAAATCCAATATATTTACTCAAACTATTACAATATCGATGCAGAAGCCATCAACGTTAATTTGTATCTCACCTCCGAACTTTTAATATCTCTTCAAGTTTTCTTCTAAATTAAGATTATGCGTGCTCTTAACCTGCCTAAGCACATATCCTTTTCTCTGTCTCTTTAATCTCAGCTGTTCAAGTTTGTTTAGTTAATACTGTCTCCCGCTAACGTGGCTGAGAGCTTAGTTAATGTAAAGCTGCTTGTGCTTGAATATTTCTCCTTTCTCAGGAATTAAGTCGCTAGTGTTTTTGCTCCTAGCTGTTTGAAATTAGCTCCCTGCGACAATCGATCCTAGATCAGAAACTTGCGAGAAATATTACCTTGCAGTTTTAAGAGTTGAACTATTTAACTAAATATAAGGGACACTATAGTCCGCAGTAGTTTAATCTGAGTTGAGCAAATCCTGATAAAGAACTTGCTTAAAGTTATTCTTCTTAGCAGACTGTAATCTAGCCTGAGGAAGTTTCGGTTTAAATTCCTTCTAGTCAAGTTCTTTTTGCTCCTAATCTAGGAAGTAAATTCGAGGAGCCTTGCGCATTCTCTTTTCTATCTCCTCATTCTGAAAGGTACTCTTTACGTTGAAATTAACTTCGGGACTTCTAGCTTTAGGTGAAATATTTACTCCTGGCTATTGAATAATTTTGAGCTAGGATTACTTGGGGCTATGATTTCTGCTGAATGAAACGCTCGAGGCATTATTTGATTTCATATTTACTTAAACCTGTGCTTAGTTCTCCTTTAATGACTTTGAAGGCTATCTTGAGTGCTAGGTCTCTTAAGGGATAGGGCTTATACCTCTTTAGCTATGTGATACGAAGTTATCTGTCAGATGTGGTACTTGGTAAGAGCTGAGAACCTAAGGATCTATATTTGAACTTTAAGACCTGACATCATGAGTTTATGAATGAAGCAAGTATTTCTCATGGCTTTTATCAATTAGATCTTCATTTGCATGTTGAGTGTTGAAGAATAACTCTTGATCTATAAGCCTCACTCCTGCAACACCTGCCTTACTCTAAGTGTCTTCGATATAGCTATCAAACAATTTATGAGAATAAGATGCGCTATTAAATTGTATAGTTAAGATAAGGAGGCAACAGTTTAATTCATAGCTGCAAGTTTTACTACATCTTGCTTTTAACCTATCAGTAAGTCCTCAGCTTTCAAATCGTTTAGTACCTATATATACTCAGATCATAATCTATCCTACCTTGATGTCATGCTATAATTAAGCCATCTAATGCTTTTTCACTTTGTCTTCTTTAGAATTCTCTTATTTTGGAGAAGTTGCCCTTTTCTTCCTCTCGCATTCTTAAAAGTTGATGGATTCTAGTTCCTTCTCTCCTTGAAACTTTTCTTCATGATGTCGAAGATTTATATGATGAGCCTTTTCACCACTTTTTAAACTTACATGTCTCTCGAGGTGCTTAACCTTTTTTACGCTTTCATGTCCTTAGTTCAGCAACTCAATAACTTTCCCTCGATTCAAGTTAGTCTTCACAGCCTTTACAGTTGAGTTAAAGTTGACTAGATTGTCAATGTTTCTTTGGATAATTTCCTTTTTGTCATTTTAAGGGCTGCTATTAACCCCATTTATTCTTAACTGTATATCTTGGATACCTTACACCCTTAGTTAATCGCTTGACTGAAGCTATGGCACAGAGCTCTATCTATTTTAAATGAGGATTTGAGTTCTTGAAGATTTCTTCTAATTCTGTGCAAGAATCACAGTCTTCACCCCTTTGATGATCTGCTGTTGATTTTTATGAAAACTGTTTTTAGAGAAAGAATTGGTGTCTTGCAGCCTCACTTATCCTTCTGGTGAATTATCAACATAAATTAGCTTAGTGAATGAGTGGTTACATGAAATTCAAAGGGCTTGACGTCTAGTTGCTGATAAGTTTTTCTCACTGAGTGCTTGTACTAAGCATGCTGAATAAATGCATCAGCTGGAGTGCCCTCCGTCTAATTTGCAAAGCTATCAGTGTTTAATCTGATTTACTTTTGGAGTTATAGATCTCTGTCTGAAAGTGTTGATTTGTGATTTTAATTGTCTAGGTGACTGTTTCTAAACTGCTAAGAAACCCTCAGTGCTTTAGTGTCTTCCATCATTAACTAACCGTCTTGCTTCATTATTAGAAGATTTGGAGTGTCTACTATAGGCATGGAATATGCGGGGGTCACTAAGTTTTTCAGTTGAAAAGAGTTGGGGCGCGCTTGTCTTATAAAGTGCTTGGTCTCTTCTGCACTCATGCTTCCTTCTTCAGAGGCCTGCATTTCAGATTCGATTCTTATTTATTCAATTATTCCAAACAAATGCCAATAATACTCAATCACACTCAATATAGCTGGCCAGGAATATTAAATTAGAGGAAAGTGAGAAAGGAATAGAATAAATAAATTAGAATACTTAATTATGGGTAACTGTGGTGCTTGCTGCGGAAAGGCAGACACAAATGAAATCATTACTGAAAAACAACAAAAGCAGAAGGGAGTTCATGTGTTTTTATTTTAATAGTTAGGAATTAAGCATCCCTAACGGGCATATAATACTTAATCGATTTAAAGTAATTCACAGGCGTAACTCCTTGATCAGTTGTGCCACGTCACCGCGAAAGCCCATCGTCAGTTAGTTAGTGATGACG
>JAJKFJ010005132.1:0-19749 GCA_027382625.1 Tetmemena sp. SeJ-2015
AACCAGGGCTGCCAAACCACATTGATAGGTGGCGACTATGTAGGCCTTGATCGACTTGATCAAAGAGGAGGGTGAGTGTGCTTGTGCCGGGGCTCCCACTTGATTTGATTGCGCTGACTAGAGCCCAACTTCAGAGGGGAGTGTAGGGATTGAAGTTCAGGAATTAATATTATAAGGTAAGCAATCGCTATTGGCTTTTAAGGACTAAATTGGCCCCGTGGCCGAATATTTAATCTGAGCTCTGAAATATTTAAAGGAATCTCTAATTAATTGTTTATTTCACGATTTTATCTTTAATTTAAAATATGAAATATTGAGAACATACCCCATCTCTACCTGATCACACTAATCCAAAAATGAAGTCTAATTTCCCCAAAATGAGAATAAAATGCAAATCTATTTAATTGACTTTTTTTTAATTTATAGCAAATATGATTAAATTTTTTGGTTTAGATTGATCTAAAAATTAAATTCTGGTAAATAAAAGCAAGCTATAATATCGAATCAAAAGTGCTACAAATTTTAGTAAATTCAAAAAATCAAAAATTCTCAAATACCTCAATTTTTCTTGTTAAATTTAAATGGAAAAGATTCACTTCCTTAAAGAGATTTAATTGGTCTTAAAATAATAATTAGCATTTAATAAATATTTAAGTATTGGAAAGTGTATAAAACAGCGTAGTAGGGATTAAAAATATTCTATTTAGACCATATTAAGAACAATAAACATGATCGTATTAGACGATTGAAGCTTCAGTTCTCAGAATGGTGACAGTGTTGAACAAGTTAGTAGAGATGCCCGTTATGTAGATTCAATAAATATTTAAATTTTAAAACTGATTCCTCCATAGTTCTTGATCGGCTGAGTGAGGTAGCTGTCAGCCAAGATCATATCAGGATCCAGATTGTCAAGCACTACAAATATTTTCTTAATTTTAATTTCAGCTAGAACTAATTTTATCTTGGAAATTTATCTTTATTCTCAATTGAATTAAATTTAAAAGAAAAATATGTTAAAATAAAAAAAGAGCACAATTTGTGCAAGAGTTGCATCAGTAACCAATCCAGAAGTGGAAACTTTAAATCATTAAAGTATTTGCCAACGAAAAGTTAATTTAATTATACTTTAAAAATCAAACAATAAGATTTATAGTTTTTAATAAATTTAAGATAAAAAATTAGTTTGAATAAAAAGTTTTTTGCTTCCCATTTATTTTTAAAAATAAACTCCTAGGGGGTTATCGTCTTGCTTTAAATTAGAAAGATGATTTTGTTTTCTCATTAAAATGCTTAATGTCAAGAATGACGATCTCGCCTGGGTTTCTATCCATAAATGACTAGACTTCTGAGAGCACTTGACTTAGGAGGTAGTCAGACAAGAACACATTCAAAACAATTTATTTTTTAATATAAAGCCTTTCTTTACATGAGTTTTCAATTTTGATCTATGAGAATAAAATGTTTTATAATTGAATCATAAAATAGCATTTAGGAGGTGAAAATTCTCAAGCAGCATATTGAATTATTCAAGAGAGTTTTTATAAATTTTATTTACTTTTCCTCCTCCTGCTCAATATTTTGAAGCCTCGCCAAAATAATATATTTTAAGTTATTATATTCTATATGATATTTGCATTTGGCTTTTTCAACTATCGTTTATGAGAATTGTCTAATTAATACTTGTGAAAATCCTCAAGTTACAATTTTTAATGGGGTGATATAATAATTAAACACCAAGGTGGTATATTTGCCAATTTTAAAATGTAAAAAATGAAATAATTGATCATTTCAAATCAGAAATCAAGAGTAAATTCTAATTAAAAATTGTATTGAATGTATTTACTTTACGAGGTTTAAAATTGCTGAGCTTTATTTTCAATTCATTTAATGGATTATATTTTATTTAAAAAGCATGACAAACTGAGGATGTTCATTGTAGGACTTGACTCTCAGCTCTAGGTAGCGAGCCCCCAAATTTAGCACTTTGGAGATCGTGTATTACTCACAAAATAAAAAATATTAAATTGATAATAAGTAAGTATATTTATTTTGACTGAGGACAGAAGGTGGCTTCAAGAATACTTTTTAGCTTGCGGGAGTTAGATTTAAGGTGATTGAAGCCATTGTAATTAAAAATACTCTTCAGATATAATTTAACAAAAAATAAATAAGCAATCATTATGAAGAGATGAGCGAGAGCCTCTTAGTTTTGGGCGTACTACATGTTGAAAGATCTGAAACCAGCATTAATACTCCCTAATTGGAATAAAAAAAGCGAAATCACTTTCAAAGACAAATAAATTTGCAAATAGATATCTTTCCTATTTTAAAGAATTATAACAAATATTATAGCTTGAAAAATATGCAATAGCATAACATATCGACTTGAAAATTATAAAAACAAAAAACATTTTGCAATTAAACTTTCATATAGAAAGATAAAGCTGCTAATGCAACTTTTGTTAGAAAAATAAACTGTAAAATTTTGATTCAAATTATATTCTATTTCGAATGAAGGCAATAAATATTGAATTTAATTTCTCTTGCCATTCTATGGGATTGATTGTGGACTCCAGGGAGAGTAATATTCCTAATAGTGTAGTAGCCGAAGTTAGGCGCCTGTTTGGCACCTGTCTTGTAGTAAGTCATCCATTTCGGAGTGACAGTCTTGTCCATTACGATGCCTTGCATGTTTCTTAGTTTGCTCTATCGCACAAATAAATCTAAAATTCTTCTCTCACAAATAAATTTGACATTATTAATGATTGAAGGATGTAAAATTCTCAAAGTGTTCAAAGCGTCCAACTTAAGTGGAATTTACTTTGAATGTATCTTCACCCTCTCCGAGGTTTTCAAACGCTAAAAGAAAACTTATTTAAGATCTGGTTTAATTGAAATTAAGAGAAGCCTCTTTTAAGCTAAGCAGAAATATTTAGGTAATATTTGCTTAGCTAAAGTGTGTAGAAGGTTGACTTACTTTACACATTGCCCAAGAGGGTTAGTATAGCGAGGACCAACAGTCCAGTTTTCTTTGCTAGCATTTGAATTAATTTATTATAAATTAAGCCTACGGGTTTAACTAATATCCCAAGATTTCATCAAAAATATGTAAACTGTTTTAAAAAGAGTTTCACTCTTATCGTTAGAAGAGCCACTGTCATTAGATAGTAAGAGGCTTTCTAAAAATCCTGCTAATAATAAATCTATGAGTCCTCTATCTTATAAATAAGCGCTTGTACTCTAAGAAATACTATTTCCCCTTTTAAGCTTATTTTTGAATTTTAAAAAGGGATTTTTAGCTCTGTCTCCAATTTTGTGTATGAAATATTTCTTGGAGTTTTGAACATTGACAAGTTTTTAGTGTTCAAATCATTCCCTAACTAATTTCTAAAATTATTCAACTCTAGAGCTTAACTATTTTTCAAAATTCTTCTTGTTAAAGAAAATTAATTAGCCGACATATCAAAGTAAAAAAATAATTTTTTAGAAATTTGCATTTTGTAATTTATTAAAGTGAGAGTGAAGTACCAAAATCAAAATCAAAGGCACCCGAGAGATAAAAAAAAAATCAAGTCTGAACAAAGAAAGGAGTAGAAATATAATTGCTAAGCTAGATAATAGTTAAAGATGATAAGAGTAAATGATTGGCTTTTTTAAATTAATTTAATAGGCTTATTTAATAATTATTTGACAGTGTGCGATTTATTTATAGGAAGTTGTCAATAATTATTATATTCATATAATTAATTTAAAAATGTTCATAAATTAAGAGACTCAATTTTAGCCTCAGTCTCAATTTCAAATAATTATACGAATTATGGTGTAGCTAAATGCTGAGTTTGCGAATTAATTAAAGAAGGCAATAAATTCCTTTTTGAATTATTTCAATCATTCAACTTATGCTTTATGTTTTTTTTTAATGAAAGACAAAAATTTGAGTCATGGCTTGCATGTTAGAATGTGTTTATTTAAATATTAGAAGGTAGTAAATTAATTTGCTAAGAAGGTGAATATCAATTATAGAATAAATCATTCGCCTTTTCATTTTGGAGCTCAGGAGTTTAGTTGGAAACCATTTCAATGAATAAAAGGTTAAATATAGTTTTATTTTTCACCGATTCCCTCCAAGGAACAGTTAAATTTTTAATGAAATTGAAAAATTCTAGAGCAGCCCTCATAATTAGAATAAGAAACTTGCTAGTATTACACATTTCTATTTTTATTCTAAGTTCAGTTTGGGTTTGAGTTTTAATTATAGGATTTAAATTCTTTTGAAAATCATTCTCATTTTTTCCTACTTGTAATAAATCAGTATTGAAATTTGAAAGGCTGTTAAATTATTACCCTTATGGTAAAACGCAACCCAAAGTTAAAATATGATATTTAAATTGTACATTATATTTACTTTGAATGTAAACTTAATTTCCATATAAAAATGCAAAATTGAATATGCATTTGAAAAAAGAGGTTCCAAATGGTTTCAAACCCTGGTAGTGATTATTAATTTAATAAAATCTTAAAATAAAGCTGTAATATCCATCCTGAATTTTGAAAAATCAGTTCAAATTAACCTTACTATTATTTAGAATATCTTTTTTTTCACATTTTAAAACTTAACTTTTTTTGTGTATATTTTCATTGAATAAATACATTAGAATCATCTTAATTAATTCTAATTTTCTGTGAACTCATTTATAAAAGTGACATTTTGTAAGAATTTTAAATTTATTGAATTTAAATTTAATAAGAGACTAGTCTATAATCTAACTTAAAGGCACTTGCAATTTTAATATTATATGTTTTAAATTATTATCAAATAATTTAAGGTTAAAATTTCCAAATGAAGAAATTTTTATAATATAAATTAGACATTAATCCTTCTGGAACTTTAATTTACTTAAAAAAAATAAATTATGATGAAATAAATTATCTAGTATTTTTTGTTATTTTTATGTGAATTTTACTATGTTTTTAGAAATATTAAAATTTATTTGCATAAATTGATTAGTAGCAGAACAACATAAATTTTGAAATCTGAGACTCCCATCAGAGCATCCTATAGTAGTTAGAATAGAGGATTACATCAACAAGATACGTCTAGAAATAGTCTAAGGTGATAATCAATATTTCATTTTATACAGACATATAAAATAAAATCAAATTAGCCTCAAAATTAATATCAATTCAAAATTTCAGGAAAAAGTGCAAATTATTTACTAAAATATTTTATATTTCCTCATTAATTTAATCCGATTGAAAAATTTTGATTAGAGAAAGAAAATATCTAGGATAAAAAATGTTTAATAAATTGCTTTAAGTGAATTAGAACTTTTATGCTCATTGAAATATTTTTATTGAATGTTGCCTCTGAAAAAGAAGGCATTGCTAAGATTGAAATATTACACATAAGGTTTTAATAGAAAATGATGTCACTTATTACAAATGTAATGAAGGAGTAAAAAAATAGTAATAAAGAAGATAAAATTCTATAGCATTTCAAGTAAATTTAAATATCTGAATGTCCTTATTCTTTCACGCTCTCTAGTAACTGTGCAAAGCTTCTTAAATTGCTAAAGAGATCGTTTCAGTTGTTATCTCAGCATCCATTAGATGTTGAAGGACAAATTTATCTTTTAATTGCTATATTCAGAGGGAAATTTAAGCTGTTTTTTACTGTCTATTTCAATTGATAATTTATATTTTCGTGTCTACACAAATTTCCTTATAGCGACACAAGCTCAGATATAAATAATCTCCTCTCGAAACTGGGGAGAATGAAAAGAAACTGCAACATTAAAAAAAGATGAAATAAGTTATGTGGAAGGAAGAGGCTAGTTACTCAGAGATAAGTGGCCACAAAAGAAAAAAATTAATAAATGCCAATTATATCATTAACTATATTTATCTCTTAAGCTAATGAAATATCCTTTTTCTGTTTTTATGATTATGGATTTCTGTTAAATTATAAAGAATAGCTGAAATATTGGTTGGCAACATATGCTGCACCACTGAGTAAAGCGGGTGTATAAGCAAAGGACCAATAACCAGGAGAGTAGTATTGAGATTGCATGAAGTCCCAAGTTGTTTTATAACCGGATGCAAGTGGGGTTACATACAAGTCAGCGCTTAGGAAGTCAGCTGTAGTAATAGGGAAGCTACCACCATAATAGAAGTATAATCAAACATTTATACCTTTTTTTAATTAAATAAGCAATAATATTTTGCTTAAATTATAATAAATAATCTTACAAAAGGAGTATTTTTCCTTTTTTATGAGTTCGTATATAAAATATTGAACTTAAAGCTTTATCTGTTTTTCAAGTTAAACTTCTAGAAATAATTTTACTTCTATAAAATATAATCCTTATAAAACACTTATAACTTATAAGAGAAGACTTCAAGGGAGGTAGAAGTAGTAAGTAATCAAAGAGATTTTTTTAATTAATAATTTAAATTTTAATATAGAGTCCTTATATAGAAGACCTTTTAATTATAAATAAAAAGAAATTTTTTTTATCGAAGATATTCAAATTTATTGCACAAATTATATTTTTTTCTCAGTAAATTTTAACCTGTAATATCTGAAATTAAATTCTGGAAATCAAAGGCATGTTTTCTCATTGAAAGAAAATTCATATCTCATTCACTTTGATAAATTCTATTATTTAAATATTACTTAATTAATAGGTAAATTTTATTAAATTTGAATTATATAACTTTTAAGTACATGTAATTATAATAGACAACATCTTCAGGATTAAGAATAAATAAATTAAAAGCAGAATTAAAATAGTATTGAATTTAATTAAAGTAGGTGATTGGTTCAAATAAAAATCGGGAACTGCAAAATGGTGGCAGTTTGAATAACATTTTCACCCCCTGATCCGCATCTTGTTCGATAGCTTCTAATTTAAATTTTTATGAGTCCTTTATTTATTTCGCGCTGCTCAGTAGCAATATTTGTCGCGCACACTCCTCATTTCTTTCATCATCATTTACATGTTAATTTTGTGTCGCTTAGAACTCTATACTGAGTACTCATTGATAAAGTTGCAAGGATCACAATTTTTGAGAATTTCATGCATAAAGGTTTAATAATTATTTAAAATAACTTTTATTTCCACTCAATTAAAATCCATTTCAATATATAAATCAATTTAATTTACATTAAATTCTCAGTAGTAATGATAGTCATCATAGATTGAAACTTCATTTCTTAAAATCTCTACAGTGTCAAACCTGTTAGTTGAGATGCCTGTAATGTAGATTAAATCATAAATATAAACTAATTCCTCCATAGGTCTTTATGGGGTCATCAAGGTAGTCCTCTGTCAATATTAACTCGTAGTCCAAATTATCAAACACTTAAAATAATATATTACTTGATTAAGAACAATAGTTTAAAATTTTATCATTAAGTTATTTTGTATTCTTTCTTTTTATCTATATTTAAATATTTTTATGAATTAATTAAGCACGATTTGAGCAAGAGTAGCATCAGATACCTATCCTGAAGTGGAAACTCTTATTTAAATATATTAAAATTCCCATTATAAAAAAATCAATTTTGTTAAAGTTCATATTTAAACTATAAATTTTTATAGAATTAAATGACTAAGCATCTACTTATTGTTAATCGAAAATTTTAGTATCTGAAATTAAACTACGAAAGAATCGAAATTAAATAAGGATTTTAGAATAAAATTTAATTTCATAGAATATTTATAAATTTTGAAACTCCAAATGGATTATCATCTTGCTTAAAAATAGTTTTTAATTTTCTCAGAATAGTTAAGTTTGTATTAAAATATCATATAAATTTCATATTTAAAAAATAAAAATATGATCGCTTGATGTCAAGAATGATGATCTCGCCTGGATTTCTATCCATGAAGGACTGGACTTCTTCAAGCACTTGACTCAGAAGATAATCGGACAGGAACACATTTAAAACTTCAGAAGAAACGTTATTTTTAGATAAAATTTTAATTAAAAGAAAGGAAAATAATTAGCATATATTTTCGTTGCATATTCAGTAATATTTAGAGAGAAGTATATATGATTTAAATAATGATTATTGCAAAAGAAGCAGCTGTATAAAATGAAAAATGTCATTGCAATATCTGCAAGAGCGGTCTCTGTTTAAAGTTATTAGCAACTCTAATTTAAATGTATGAAGGCTTTAATTTACAGCATTAATTTTTAATAAACAGTAGATTTAATAAAAAAGTCTCACCTTATAATTATGAAATTTAAGTTTTTCAAGGTTTACTTCAGACAACAAAGTAAAATAAAAAAAGAATGCTGATAATTATTTTAAAACAAATTTTAATATAATTTTCAAAAACATATTTAGATATTTTTATGTTATCACATTCATATTTTTATTGAATTTGATAGACAAATTTCTATGATTTGTATTTATATAAGAGGTTTTGATTGCTGAGCATTTATTTATTTGAAAATATTAAATTAAAATAAATAAAATCTAAGACCTTCGAATTCTCAAATTTTTAAAACTTCATGAGCGCTTCTTGATTTAATTCCACTTTATTGAGAATCAAGCTTAGTTACCCTCAGATTTGAGGTTTTGAGAGACCAAAGGATTATTATGAAACTGAAGTCCTTTTGAGGATTGAATCACTTACTGAATCCAGAAATTAATTCAGCTTGTCACAAACTGGTTCTTTAAGCCGAATTTTCCCATAATAATTAAATGTAAAATTGGAAAGCAATCTTGAAAATTAAAGGTTACCTTAAAGTGGAGCAGCTTCTAAGGTTAAGCGAGAAGTATTGTAAAACATTTAATTTAAATATCAAACTTCTTTTAATTAATTTGAATTATATTAAGAATACCGATTAAATAAATATCATTGATCTCTAAAGTTCCTAGCTTTAAGAATGATTAACGAAATAAATTTAATCTCAACTGCAAAGTCTCCAATTTTCAAAAAAGTGGCAGTTTGTTTAATTAATTCTGTGACAGCAATATTATCATTTTTTCTTATCTAGTCACGTACCAATTTATAGATGAGGAGTTTTCATAGAACTTAAATGTGGATTTAAAGAGGTTTTTTGTGAGGAATCATAAGCAAAGGAAATATTTAATCACAAATAATCTAAAGGAAAATTGGGATTTTATCCCAATAGGGAATCATAATTCCCAAAAATAAAATGTATTATATGATATAAAATATATTTATTAGCAAAAAAGATTATAAATTATAGAGCATAACGAATTGAGGATATTCATCATACGACTTGACTCTCAGTTCAAGGTAGCGAGCACCCAATTAAAGCACTTTGGGGATCGTATACGACTCACAAATAATCTTTTATAACTTCAAGCATTTGTTTATTTTGACTGAGTGCAGAAGGTTGCCTCAAGAATACTCTTCAGCTTACGAGAGTTTGTTTTGAGGCTGTCGAAGCCAGTGTAAGAAAGAGAGGTCTTAAGATAAAAGAAAAAAATCCTAAATTATTATTTCATGAGATGAGCTAGTGCCTCTTTGTTTTAGGGGTACTGCATATTGAATGATCTGAAGCCAGCGTTGTGCACTCCTGGAATCAAAACATCATAATATGATAAGAAAATGAAAATAAGTTGTGTATAATCAATTTCTTTATTAATACTTATCATAGTGCGAATTAAACGCAAAATTACTCAAAAATAACTACATGAATCCATACTAACTTAGTTTCATCTTGACTTAAAGGAATGGATGTAGTCTCCCTTATCAGTCAAAACCCCATAAAATGATAAGAAAGTGAAAATAAGTTGTGTATAATTAATTTCTTTATTAATACTTATAATCATGCGAGTCAAACGCGAAATTACTCAAAAATAACTACATTATCCATCCTATCTCAGTTTCATTTTGATTCTAAGGTATGGATGTAGTCACCCTTATCAGTAGTAATAGCCAGTTCTCAACATCAACTCCATCGCAAAAATGTTGAGAGTGCTACACTATACTCTCGCATTTGAAAGTTGTTGATGAGAAAGTTAGGAGTTGCAGCTGTTCCTCATCGCACTTCTTAGTTTCGTGCACATCAATTATTTGATTGATCCTCAAACTCTTCGCCACTAAGCGCACTTCAGTTTGGAGTAGCGCGCGAAGATCTTCCATAGATAGTTTCCTTATCTCAAGATCTCTCCGTAGACTGTAGCAAACATCTATCGTTGAAATGGCATAACGTACAAAACTGTGAATCGAGTGAAGCACGTTATAGACTTCACTAAGCCATTTTATTATAATAATGTGAAATATATTTACACTGCTCAGGCGTGAGAGGGATAGCGTGAAATGTTGATTTTTTTTAATAAAAAAATAAATTATATGTTTTGAGAAAGAAATTAATTATTCATGATTTATCCAACTTATTAACACTGCTCATGGTTAAAGTTATATTTGTCTCAAAGGCATTTTATATATTTACGGGTGATATAGATTTATAAGTGCTTTTTTGAAAATTTGAATAAATAAAATTATTTGTTAGAGAGCGTGAGATCCTCCGCCAAATATTAGCACACGATTGTTGCGATATGGAGTATTAGAGTTTAACTGATTATATTCAAATTAAAAACTTCCTGATTATCTGAACTCTGGGAAGATTGAAAAAAGATGTGGAAAATATTGGTTGAGTTTCTGACCATCTGAACATAGATAAAAAAAATAAAGATTGGATAAGATTTGCTTTGCTTCACATTTACACTGCAGACATAGGCTTTGTTTTTTACTCATAATTTTTCAAAGATATCTCTATCATAATGTATCGTGAGTCTTTCAAACGAAATTTATGGTGTCTAAGTCCTTAAGAGCCTATGACCAACTAGGAGGCACCACGCAAGGCGTTCAAACTCCACGAGTTGTTGGAAGCTGTTAGTCTGTTAGACCTTGTGTCTACTAAGATGGCCTTGAGGGAGAGGAGAGTGGCATTTTTTCAGAAGAGTAAAAGAAAGAGTAGGGGTACTTCTACGACTGATAAATGCGCTAAGAGGAGGTTACTTACGGAGTTCGAATTACCTCACCACTTTGAGGCAACTCCTCGTCTAGACATGTGAACATTTCTTGACTTTGACACCAAAGATTTCGCAAGGACTGTCTAAAGACATATATTCATTGATATATATATGAAGGATATGGAAGAATAACATATTAAATTGCTAGGTGTTTAGGTGAGACATGGCTTCTCTCACCCAGCATTAATTTTCTAACCTAAGCTGGGTTTGATGCCTAAGACTTTTAAATTTAAACCAAAACAGTTTCATTCTAAATCTCCAAATCACATCTCTCATATATTTATTTAGCTAGTAGTATATAATTCTCTCCAACGAATAATTTTATTTAATCTTAATTAAATAAAAATAATTTTTAATCATCACTTTTTATCTGAATAATTTTCAACTTATTGCCCTTCTTTAAGTCTAAGTTATCTTAATTCCTCCAGTCATTATTTAAATTTCTCTTAACTTTCGACTTTTAATTTTCTTTCCATTTCATGCTATCTTTCAATTTATATTTGCGCTTATTTTTACTACTCCACTTTTATTTTTTGCTATTATTCCCGCACTCTTGCCTTTTCTTCCTGCAGACGATGTTGAACTTCAACTTCGTGTTTACGTTTTTCTTCAAGTTCTATTTGATGTTAACGCTCGAGTTGAATTTATCGCTCTTTTATTTTAGCCATTTAGGCCTATTCTTTTTTTTATTGGAAATCGTTTTTAATTTAATGGACCTCCAACGCAATAAGTGCTGCATTCAAATCTCCAAAATTTAATAGTGAGAATAAGATGTGTATAATATCTTTGTAAGATAAATTAATTCTCATTTACGCAAAGCATAAAATCTCCCCAGTTCCTACTGCCAGTTTTTGGCATTTTAGCTGGAGACCCTTTCTTTATTTTAGGATAGATAGATAAAAAAAATTATGCAGTAAGACGAAATCTAGAGTTGATCCTGAGAATGATATAACTAAGTATGCTTAATTGCTATTTAAGGAAGAAATAGTGTATTTCAAGATAGGATCTCTGATTTTGAATGCTTACAAATTATATCGAGGTTCTATGATTTGTGTAGTGGTCCTTCCTCTAATTTATCTTAACTTCAATATATATATTTATACCCAGGTTAAGCATTGATTGCTTTCCAAATAGAGTGTGCCATTTTAAACGTAAATAGAAATTAAATTGAACTTGACAATGAAATAAAAATTCAAAATTAGAATCTATTTTTTATCCTTCCTTGCAAAAGTAATCATACAAGCAAATACATAAAATTAGAGAATCTGTATGCTCATCCAGAAGATGATCTAAGGTTTAATTTTACAAAAGAACTTTGAGCAATTAAATAGACTCATCCCTAGAATATAGATATATATTCGAGAGTTATTAATTTAAAGTGATCACAATGTTTGTTTGAAAGAGCAACTCGAAAAATAAATGGAGAAATCAGGAAAGGATAGCATCTCGCAAATTTGGCTAAGCAGTTCGAGGAGGTAAAGAAAGATTTCTGGCAATACGAGAGATACAATCAACTATTTCTATATTTTATCAACAAGTTTCGACATTTTAAGATAAAGAGATAATATCAAATCCACCTTATTAAATGACAGTAGGATTTAAATTAAAAAATGAAGGAAATTAAAAAAGGAATCTATTAGGAGAGCATAGTCAAAGAGCGCAATCATATGTATTTCTAAGAATACTCTCTCAGGATTTTCTTTAAGATTCTCTCTTATAATAAAGAAATTAATTATACACAAATTATTCTCACTTTAAAATAATTTTATGATATTTAGGGGTTTTGACTGATCCCACAGCTAGCAATTGTTCCTATCCCTGGAATACAACTTGCAACTCCTCCCATAAATTCAAGAACTGCCTTACAGGGTTAGCCTTTACTGAGTCTATAAATTGAACATACAGATCCGAAAATTAAATTTCCTATTATAAAACTTTACTTAGAGATAATTTTTTTCTCAGCTCTTTATTTTTGACAACTTCCTATGTTACCTTCTTTGTTGTTTCAATAATTATTTCTAAATTCTCCATTTTCACATCCAATATCTTATTTATCTTAATATAGTCTATTACTTGATCCATCTGCTATATTAAATTATTCTATTACTGCTACAGCACTTGCCATTTAAGACTATAATTTTTATCCTAAAATTAATAAGATTATTGATCAATTATTAAAACAACAGTGCATGAAAAATAATCTAAATTCAAGATACTCTCAATCTAATATTTAATTGTTCTCCATGATAATTATTAAATATAACTGCGAGTTCATGAAATATAAACCTAAATTCTTTCCACTTAGTGAAAACCTTTAACTGAAACAATTGACTCCCACAGGAGTCATGGCTTTAAGGAAACTTAATTAATAACGACTTCTATTTATTTTTTCTCTTACGATAAGTGATTTTCCTAATTTATCAAGACAACTATTTTATTTCTGAAAAATGGAATAAAGGATAGCACCCAAGTTTCTTTTTCTATTAAACAAAAAGTTGAATATTTTTTAAATGCTGAAAGTCTAATAATTTATTAAACTAAAGACTAAATATTTTTGAAGCAGTCTTTTATATTTATAGCTGAATTTTTATGAATTCAAATTCCTCCCTAAATATACTAAAAAATAGAATTGTTATGTTTTAGGAATAAAGCAATTAAGCACCACCAGCAGAACATAAATAAATAGATTGTGCACAAACATAAGATAACATTTGCTCACAGCCCGTGATGTAACAAATAGATTGCGAGAAACCAATTTCATTTTGGATGAGATAAACCTAGTCCTTGTCTACTCAAAATAAACCAACTTTATCCAATTGATATATAAGCCTCACGCAAGCTATAAACCTTCAAGAAAGCAGAGAAGATAAATTTCAGCATATGGATTACTAAAAAAGAACAAAAGACACCTTCAAATAGCTATCGAAACACATATATCAGTCGTTTGGACTAAAAAAAAACTTTTTAATTAAGACTTTACGTCTTCTTTAGTGATAGAGTATTGACTTAGATCATCTTTAGAGGTTAGTATTAGCAAGGATATTTATTTTTAAGTGTTATGGTTGGGGGATTTCAATTCAACTCGAGTATAATAAGATTTTTGTTCCTCTCAGAGAATTCTATATTAAAAACTTTGTTATTTAATATTTTATAATGAAGAGTAATTTTTAAAATTAGACTGTACAAAAGAATAATGGTCCAAGATCCCTAAACAAAAATAGAGCTCTAAAAACGAGAGAAATGCACCTGTTGAATTTCGCTTAGTGGCGAAGAGTTTGAGGATCAATCAAATAATTGATGTGCACATCTTGAAACTTAGAAATGCGATGAGGAACAGCTGCAACTCCTAACTTTCTCATCTGCAAAGCAACTTTCAAATGCGAGAGTATAGTGCTTCGCTGGCACTCTCAACATTTTTGCGATGGAGTTGATTTGAGAACTGGCTATTACTACTGATAAGGGTGACTGCATCCATACCTTAGAGTCAAAATTAAACTGAGTTAGGATGGATCATGTAGTTATTTTTGAGTAATTTCGCGTTTTACTCGCTTGATTATAAGTATTAATAAAGAAATTAATTATACACAACTTATTTTCACTTTCTTATCATATTATGGGGTTTTGATTAGAGGTGATTATAATAGAGCAGCCCTCACATTTCTAGCCAACTTCTCCACTTTGACATTTAGCACAAATCCTGGGGGCCTCAGGAGGCGCTTCATCTTAGCTCTGCTTTTTCAAATGGAGAGGATAGGGAAGCTATCGCCATTGATAATTTTAAATAATAATTGAATACTCACGCCTACTTTATTATATCTCACTTCTGAGTCTGATCCCTTTGGAACATTGGAATATGAATCACGCCCTGGTTGACACAACTCTATCTAGGCACTGATCTGAGTCCAAGATTGGAATATTCCAATATTCCAAACATTTCTTTTACTAATCTGATGTTTTTAATTTAATTAAGGTGTACTTTTAAATAATTCGCTTTTTCAATTAATTTCCACCTAGAATAGAGAAAGATTCAAACTGCCACGCATCAGAGTCATCAGAGATAAGCACTGAAAAACATTCATTTTACTTCCGACTACCTCCTCTCATCTATTAAATTCCTATCTATAATTTATGTAATAATATTTTATAAATAATTAAAATTTTATATTTAGATTGTTTTATCAGAGAACATATACGAGAGATTAGAATAATATATTTGATTTTAGTTTCTGTTTTCGTTAACAATTTTCAAAATGATCACATAAAGAAAAAATTAATAAATTTATTTAATATAAAATATGTATTTAATAATAATCTATATTAATATAATTGCAAGTAACATTTATATATTAATATTCCATTCATTTTAATTAAAATTTTTGAAATGAAACAAATTAGAACAAAATAAAGAATATAAAAATCAATGATCCTCTCAATCTAGTAATCTATCTATCTCGTGGGAAATCGGCTCCTTACTTATTTAGAAGGTAAAAGTAGTTAAAAAGAATGCTGTGTGTGAATAATGAATGAAGAAATGATAGATTAAATTAAACTGATAATATTAAATTAAATAAGTATAAAATTAAATTAAATTTAATTTTGTTAAGAAAATTTTTAATTTATGTTTGTTATTGTAAATTTAGAATTGATTTTTAAAATTATAAATATAGAAATTAATTCGTTGGGGTACGTTATATCCCGCCTGATTTTAATAAATTATATATGTCTTTAGAAATATTAGAGTGTAATATTGTTATAAAATGTGGTTTAATTTTAAAAGTCCTGACCACCTGACCACTAGTCAGATTGTAAGAAGTGAAAGGAAAGTTGATCAGATTTACATCCATCTCCATTGATTAAGTTTCCATCATCACAAGCATAAGTTCCTAAGGCCATTCCATCTCTCCATGTCTCTTGCCCTCTGCGGTGTACTCCCGGAGTGGGGTTTGAACCCAGCTGGTGATCTCCCCTACCCGTATTCTGACAGTCACAGTAGTACTCCCTCTTCTCTTACTGCCATATCCTTAATACTGTTTCACTCTCAGCTCTCTGATTGACCTCATAGTAGACACCGGCTTCTACAGACACACCGCCTTCGGTCACCAGCGGGGTTCAAACCCCCTCCGGGGAGTAACGCCCGGCTCTGCATGGGGCACACCTTGGTGTTAGACATCTACACAGCAGGTGAGGGGGACAGACCGCAGAGGGCAAGAAACATGGAGAGATGGAATGGTCTTTGGAACTTATGCATGTGATGATGGAAACTTAATCAATGGAGATGGATGTAAATCTGATCAACTTTCCTTTCACTTCTTACAATCTGACTAGTGGTCAGGTGGTCAGGACTTTTAAAATTAAACCACATTTTATTACAATATTACACTCTAATATTTCTAAAGACATATATAATTTATTAAAATCAGGCTGGGTAGATATCCCAACGAATTAATTACTATATTTATTATTTTAAAAATCAATTCTAAATTTATAATAATTAATTTTTTTTGAATAGAATATGGTATTTGCCTAAGATACTCATATTATTTTAAATTTTTCAAATAGTATTTAATTAAATATTTATTCTAAGATAATTGCATAGACTAATATTATATGATAAAATATCTATGTTCTTGAGATTTTTTAATTAAAATAAAGTATGCACTGCCAGTATGTATTTATTGCATTATGGGTACTTTAATTTATTTAAATATTAATTTTCTTCTTAATCTTACTTATTTTTATGTGTTTTAAACTCTCTTTAATTTTTTTGCTTTAGGAATTTTAAAAGATCAGCAAATTATCTAAAATTTTCTCATCTTTGTTGGATTATAAGAAAGATTTAGCAAAATAACATCAGAATACATAAATAATATCTGAGAGTAAATTTGAATTTAATTTTTGAGTCGATTTAAATTAATTTAGATAATTAGTAAAATTTTATGACAAATGAGGGCATAAATTAATTAATAAACTCATTCATTGTGTGCAAGCTGATAAGGCCGCTAAGCTTCGGCAGTGGTTAAAGCATCGATGATGAATTTGAAAAGTCCCACGCCTGTAGGCAGCATCTTGGGCCCCTTAAAATCGTCTTGGCAACTTTGAATACCGTAATGCAGTGAGGCGCCTTTTTAATCCGGCAGGCTATGAGAGAGTTGCTCCGAGCCAATGGAGTCAACCTTCTGCCTGCGAACTTCCTCCGAAGGGACTCGCTCGCTTCTGTGCCCGGACTTCTGGGGGAGAAGTCAGAGGCTCCCTCCTCTCTACAGCTCCAGGGGAATTGAATTAACTGAAATGCTCTTAAAGGAAAATGCGATAGCAAAAGGAGACGAGGAGAAGCAATTGGAGTCTGAATTTAGCAGCAAGCCTTCTGGTATGGTGAGAAGCTATTGATCGCTCGCCCATCCAGGCAGACAAGTCAATCAGAAGCCTGCTCTTTCAAATTAAGGCAGACAACCTCTCCAAGTAGCTCTACTTCCGACAAAGTTCTCTCTAGCAAGTCATAAGTCCCTGAGAAAGATACAAGGCTCTCGCTAGAAAAGGCAGTTCAAACATAGCCTGCTTCGATCTTAGTAAGCTTAAATCGTTTTCATAAAAGTTTTTTAGATTTATGTGCTGTCTAGTGCTGTTCTTAAGCTGTAAGCGCTGTATTAGAGTTGTATCTGCGCTGTCTATGCGCTGCTCTCGTGCTGTACTAAAGTTGTATTTGTGCTGTTCTCGCGCTGTCATTGCGCTGTTATAGCGCTATTCTGCGCTGCTATAATGAACCTAAAAATATCAACCCATAATTAGCAAGAGCGGTTTTCACAGCCGGATAAACCACTCATGATAGTAACCTTGGGCAGAGTAGATGTAAGCTACTTCATGTATTGTTAATAGTATTAATAATTTATGCGGAACGAGTCCGGCAAGAGCCACATGCACCCCTTATAGCAAGAGGCATCAGTGAGTAGCTTCGTGAGACTTCTGCGAAGCCAGGAAGATGCAAACCCAGAAGAACGCCTGAACCCGATCCTTAGCTACTTTCAAATCTCGGGCTTGCTGGCTTGAGCTATCGCAAAGTTTGAAAGCTTTATCAACCCGCCCTTAATCGGTAAGCCGCGACTATTCCTAGAGCTCGAGGCTGCTCACTCATAGACGAGATAAGTCACTTCATCACAGACCAAGAGACCTGCAGGCCTAATGCGACCTCACACATCGCCTAGCGCTATGTCCTCATTCACAGAAGGTTCGGCTTTCTGTGAGCCGCCTCAGCGCCATCTATACGCTCTCGCTGAAATAGAGCAGATGAGCCAGCACCTCTGAATCCTCGTTGATCGAGACATAATCGCCCTTCACGGAAAGCTCGCCGTACTTCGGGACGTGCACCAGCTTTACATGATCCATCTGAAGAAGCTTCTTTTCGCCTCCCAGGATTTTAAGAAGGTAGTCGCGGTTGACATTCTCGAGGGAAGGGAGATAGTAGTTTACTATTGAAGGTAAGGAGGCTTGGTGGCGCTTACAAACTTCAGTCAAGTAAAAGAATATGTCCTGATTGGATCGGAATCGCTCTCCCAGCTTGTGTGCTTCGATCTTGAGAAGGTTGTCTTCCATCTCCGTGGACTCTTGGGCATACTGATAGCTAAGTGAGCCTTGACATACCTGCACCAGTGATTACCTGTAATAACCTTAAGCTTTTTGTAGTCCTTGAAGCGGCTATTCTTGTGAAAGGAACCACAGTTTGCTCACATAAAAACGCCTCAATTAGTTCACATGGCTTCTCGAGGCTCCTATTGGTTTAGTTAAGTCACTTATTCTTTTCTACCTTTCCCAATATTATTTCTCTGCATAAATTGTTTGAGTCTTGAAACGCTGCTCATGATATTTTATATAAATAGAACTACCTGCTATTCTTGATTTTTTTTTCTCTCTGATTCTAAAATCTTTTTCAAACTATTCAAACTATCAATTCTCAAATACCTTCGCGCCCTGTGCATCTGTTTCTCCTCCTCTCTACTAAACTGCCTTCTTGGATATTTAGATTTTTCTGATAAAGGTAATGAACTCTTAGCTAGCTTTTAAATTGATCTTGATGGTCTAGGCATTTTTCTAGTGTGATAACTATTAGGTGCGATTTTTGGGGTGATATTAATTGCCAAGGATCTTGAAAATAATTCTTCACTGTATCTACCACCAATATATTGCAAAGGATAATTCCTCCATGCCAGTCATAGCATATTTATCTAGGTAAAAGCGAGGAAGTAAAGCCAATAGACAAAATGAAGGCATTAATGGTGGATTTTATCCTAAGCTTGCATATTATGGTTGTGAACCAATATTTTCAAACCTATTGATGCTTGAGATAGAGTTCAAGATTACCCTGGAACACATTTGCAAAGGCTTCTCAACTCTAGCTGTCTTATGTTATAATATATATTGCAAAGCATGTGAGATCATAGGCAAGCTTGTAAATATTAAAGAAAGCTGCAAAAATAATCAATATAATTATAAGCTTGCACATAACTATCTTGAATGAGATGCATTATCTGGAAAATGTTTTTTAAATCGCAATTTCAAATACAAAATAATTTAAAATTTAAAGTTAAAACTCCCAACAACCATCTAGCCGGGTCATTCAAGGGGCGCTGATTTGCGCGGCGTTTCGCATATTTTCGTCCGATGAGTCGTTCGCGAGTTATAGCCAAAATGAGTCTTGGGATTTTTCGCGAAATTTAGACTATTTTAGGATTTGA
>JAJKFJ010005144.1:0-19743 GCA_027382625.1 Tetmemena sp. SeJ-2015
TTCAATCCAGAAATAGAGAAGATTTTATCAAAACTCAGATTAAAAGGAAAAAAGATTGGCCGCATTCGAAAAACTAAGGTAATTGTAAACAAATACGAATTAAACAATTATTCTAATGACTTTGAGTTTAGTAGCGAGAGACAAAAGTTTTACGAAACATTTCTACTAAATCGAGAATTATTTTTAAGAACCTAATTAGTCTACTTAATCTGATTATACAAGATTTAATTTTTTCAAAAATATTTGAAATATTTTAAGGTTTGGAGGGTCAAGACTTTAATCACTAAAGCTGAAGTCTTTGAAGTTATATTCAGATTATAATCTCACTTATTCGTAAGTTTAAAACTTTTTGTAAATAATGGCTTACTATTCAATTTATAAGTTGCACTTTATATTTTTAGTTGTATTATAAATTAATTGAATAGTGGAATTGGAAAGAATGAAGTTGAAGCACTCACTGTAGAAGAATTGCAAAAAGAAATTAACAAGAATTTAAAGAAAAAGATATTCACCTAGAACTAATAATTCATTTACTTTTATAGAAAGTGAAAGAAGACTACCTTATTTGTAATTAAATACAATTCTAACAATATATTTAGATAAAACAAATTAAGACGCTTTTTATTGCTCTCAGGAGTAGAGATTAAGCCCTTCTAAACTATTTTATTTTAATTAATACTTTTTAAAATTATATTTAAATTGCTTTTAATTGTTAGGTGACTTATATTAAAAAAATATGAACAATGAATATATAACTTTAAAAAATTCCATTCATTTCAATCGTTCCTATTTTGATTTGAATTTACTATGGATTATTTTAGAATTTATGGATTTATAAAAGTTTAAATAGGAACCTTAGGAAAAATAATATTTATCTAAAGATAAAACCCCAAAGCTGACTGCTTTGATAAATAGTTACAGAAAGAGAAATCTTAACATTCCATCTTCCAGCAGCTAAATTTAAGATCTTGAAAGCCTTAATAAATCAATCTCACAGCACCTTTCGTATCTGGACAAACACGATTAGAGATTTAACCAAACACTTTCATAATTCTTTGATATAAATAAAACTGACTTGAGATTCTACACAAGAAATATAACTGAGTTAGCCAAACCATAAATTGCAACTGCATAGCCCCAAAAATACAGAAGAAGGATCCCAATGCCTCTTGACTATTCTGAATCAAATAAAATAAGAGAGCAATTCAGCAATTTCGACAGCGGATCTCAGTTACAAGTCATTAGAGGAAGGAACTACAGTCAAATGAGAGACTACTCAAGAATCCACACTTACGACCTACTCAACCAAGAGCAACAACCGCCCACAAAAGAAGTCAGTCCAATCAATCCATAAATTATTGCTTATTCTACACAGCGCTTTAACTAGAATCTATGATCTTTATTTCTTACAAATTCAATTAAGTAGTACTCTTTAATCTAAGTTTTTTATAAAAAGAGTAAAGATTATTAAAAAAATGAGTGACTTATTAGAAACTCTCAGATACGAAATTGATTAACTAGCTCTAATATTTCAGTAATTGCGTCTGTTTTCTTAAGTAATTTAGGCGCTTTTCAGATATAGACTAAGCCAAATAAAGTGGCTTTTATATTTTAAATTAGATGAAAAGTAGAGGCAGTTCTATCTCAATAAGATAAGGGGCAAACAAAATGTGTTTGAACTCCTCATTAAAAGATGTAAAAGTGTTTTTATTGAATGACTGGTTTAGTGCAATCTTGTCAGCAAGCCAAACAAAAGATTTAGCAATCTTAACAAAGTTCCTCACAACTCAATTTAAAGAAGATATATTTTTAAGATAGCTGCTAAAAAGAAGATACTATAAGCAATTTAAACTTTGGAGAAGGGAGTAGGCGGACAAGAATTCCTGGATGGGAGACCCTATGAATTAGGAGAATTATACGAGAGAATCTCTGCAAAGGATTTGATAGATTACTCATAAAGGCTTCCAAGAATTAGAGTTCCATTCGATATTTGTTAAATCACATAATTTTTGCTTTAAAATAATTGCTTTTTATTTTATTATACACAAGAAGTAAATTTCAATGGTAGTATTCTCTAAAACAAATGGGATTGTAAGAAATTGAGAAGTATAATTATGTCGTAGAAACTTCTAGAACTAGAGAGCCTATTGTTTATCCTCAAAGAAAAAATATATTTGAAGGAGATAAGATTACCATAGAGGCACCTGACAAAGATGCGTTCATAAACTTAAAACAATTTTCTAATAAAATAGATCAGGTCTTAATAATTTATTCTATACCTTAGATTCAGATTAAATACCGACATCATTTAATGCAACTCTTTATGACCCAGCCTTAGAAATTACAGTTGAGAACTTAAATTCTCGATTCTTCGAAGTTAAATGCATAGCTTTCAAGCCAGGTTTTCTAGAATCGTAGGTAATTCAGCGAACTTACTAGGTTGAGAGTGCTGTGAATAAGCCCCAACAGCAATTAGGAGGAATATAGAGACCAGATGTTGATTTCTTTAACAGTGGTGTTAATCAAAGAATAGATGGAAATGATTATATAAATGGAATGGGAGCAATTGAAGATAGAGAAATAGATGACTTAAACAATCTCAATTTGGATATAGGAACTCCCAACAGCTTTACTCACACTCAATTTAATTTAAACTCCACAGCATATGATGACACCAGGAATGAGCAGAACGTAACTCAAATAATGCTCTTAAACTTTATTATAGAGGCTCTTAGCTAATGAGAGCAATTAGTAGACCAGGCTCCACAAATCCGTATGGATCCATCCATCAAATGAATTTGCAAACCAAGTAAGGAGTAATAGAGGACGATTCAAGCTCCGACGAAGATCTTTGATTGAAATAATTTCTTTTCACATATTTTTTGTTTTATGCCAATATTTAAGTATATATAGCATTAATTTAGGAAAATAAAAAAGAAATATGGACAAGATTATAGACAATCTTTATTTGGGGGATATCCAAGGAGCCTCCAATATTTTTATGCTCAAGCGAAATGTAAGCTCCCTCATCAATAACAATTATTTTACAGGGAATCACTCATGTTCTACAAGAATTTTTTAATTTTAAGTGGCAGCTGGTTTCTAGCCATTCTTTCCAGATGTAACTATAGACATATTCTGCTGATTAACAATTTTAGTAATTCAAGTACAAAATAATTAATGTTTTGGATATGCCTTTTGAGAATCTAGGGAGATAAATATTTTTATGTCTTCTATTTTAAAATTATTGATTGTGATTGAGTATATTTCAACTCAGGTATAAGTTTCATAAAGCAGGCTATTGCTTAGGGAGGGTCGGTACTCGTGCACTGGTAAATGAATTTGTATTTACGTTGAATAGTTATGCTGGGATATCGAGAAGTGCTTCGATGGTTATTGCTTATTTGATGAAAGAACTGGGTCTGACGATGTTTTCTGCAGTAGGGTATGTCAGATAGAGAAGACCCATCATATTTAAATATTATTTCCAAATCCTGGTTTTCAAAAACAGCTGTTAGACTTTGAAAGACAACTCAAGAAGTACATCAAAAGTAAGGGAGATAAAACTAATGTGTCAGCTCCAACTCAGAACTAGGAAATATCCAACTTTATTTATTCTAAACTTTTCAGAGTAATTAAATTCCATACAAGGCAACTTAAGCAAAGCACAGCACACTCTTTCACCAAAAAGGCACGCCCCTTAAAATTTGATAGACAAGATGTACTCCTCTCCTCTCCCAAAAACTTTAATGAAGTAGAAAGACATACTGCTCGCTTAAAATTATGCTTCGCAAAGCACTGACAAGAAGTCAAAGTATCACTACTAAGAACAAAAGGAATAGTTTTAAAACTATTAGAACCCTGATCCTAGGACCAAGCTCAATTATGCAAATCAGGATGCTCATTCTCAAAATTATAATTTATTTGAGAGCTTAAACTAGTCAAGTTCAATAAAGAGTTAAGAAAATACAGTCTCCTTACACTCACGATCTTCCTAATAAATAAGAGCCTGCGTTCAAGCAAAATGGCAAGGCCTACAATCTCTCATATTTGTAAACTCTGCTTTTAATATTTTTTATCTTGAGTCATAAATGAATTAAATGCAACCTTTATCTAAGCAGTCTAGAGCTAGATCATCATACACAAAAAATGAAGCTACTTTCAGACCTCCCGCTTAAAATATGTTTGGGAACAGTTTAAGGAAAACTTAGGAGAAACTCCCCTTATATGATCAAATCTTCATTGAATAAAATTTACAATAAGTACAGGCTAACTGTTTCCATATTCTTTAATTATTTATAACAGAAGCAATTTGAAAAGTACACTTCAAGCTGACACCACCAATAAATAAAATGGAGTTTAGGTTAGCAAGCAATCTTTTGAGGCTGAACCAAAAATCTTAATAAACTCCAATAATTAATCCAATCTTGGTCTGTAATACTTTTGTGACCACTGTAACATTGCGTTATTCACTTCCAAAGACCTGATTAATCATTCTAGCTAGAATCCTTCTATCTAAGCTGGGCAGTCTTCTATAATGTAAAAAAACATACTCACCTAAAGAAGCTCAGAGAAGTTCAATTCAAACATGAAGAACAACAGTTATCTTCAACAGTCAAAGCCATCTTTGAATACCCAAACTAATTATAATGACACGCTTGCTAAAACCTTTTCGGATAAGAGTTCTATATTTACTCAGAGCCATAAATTATTTATTCTACTTAAATCTCTCTTAGAAAATTAACATAAAATAATTTATGGTCAATAAAACTTTAGTTTTAAGTTGGATTAAATATTTTATATATTTTATATAAAAATAAGATTTATTAGATGAAATAAACCTACTTTAATAAATGTGGAACTTTGTTCATAATAAGGAAAGATTGGATAATGGATCAAGATAGCTCAGAGGGTAATATCTTATGTCCAAGGAAATCCTGTGCTGTGAAAATTGGTACTTATTGCTGGCAAGGCACCAGATGCTAGACTTGCTAGTCTTTTGTAAATCCAGCCTTTCAAATTTTTAGAAACCGTGTAAAGTATAGGATTATGGAGTCACCAGATCTATAACAGCAGTAACAACAAAAATCTCAAGCCACAATTAAAAAGTAGCTGATATCCAGCAGCCAATAAGAGCCTAGGATTGTTCAAAATGCGCTAGCTATTCACAGAACACCAGAATAAAAGAGAGGAAAAGCTTATGACTTTAAAGATCTTAGAAATAATTTGAGTCTTTCTTTCACTGAAGATTCTAAGAATGTTTACAAGAAAGCAAGAAGATAACACTCAAATGCTGAGGAGTTTATTAGGCTGAAGAAGGGATACTAAGGCTTAGTAGATACAATCGCAAAGGCTCAGATGATAAATGGATAGATAGCTTATTCCTAGCACTAAACTAACTTCAAAACTCAAAATAGCCACTCCTACAATCACTCTTATCTTTAAATTATATTTCTCTACATCTCAACAGCCCTTCTCAAAGTAATAAAAATGAACAACAATAATTTATAAGCAATTAATCAATTCACAAGAGATGCATATAAATACAAGATAAATATATTTATAAGCATATTCTATTGAATTATTTACATTAATCTTACTTATTGAAGAAGTAATTCAGTTTGCAAAATTGAATAAAAATTAAAATATTAAAACAAAATGTTCAGGACTATCATAGATTAACAAAATCAATAGAAATAAGAGTCTGATAAAGCTCTCACCAATAAAATAAGGAGAAATGAAGAAATCTCTAAGGAGCTTACACAAAACATCACTGTTGAACTTAATGCTGATGTTATTTAAATGCACAAAAACCAAAGCTAAATTGAAAATCTTCTACACAAAAATAAGGAATAAACTCATAGACTTATCAAAAATAGTTAAAAATGGATTGATGTCTATGATTAATTACTATACGGATTAAAAGAAATAGGAGACCTTAAAAATTGGAGCAGCTTAATGGATGAAGAGCTTAAAGATATAGAAGCCTTGGGAGGGTCAATTTTAATTATTTTTTTTAAAAAATTACATTTGAAAAGTATTGAAATCATTATCTATATATTTAAAGTATTAATTTACTATTGAATGATAAAGAAAACATTCAATTCTTAATGATGAAGTAGAATTAATTTACTTGTCCTAAAAAATATTTTTTCTTTAAATTAAAAGTGTTTCTTCTTTATTTTTTATATTTTATTGCAATTAAAAAATAAATTCTTCGTTTTAACATTAACGAAATTATATAAATATTTCTGTGATTAACAAGGAAAAAAATAGACCTAAAAATCTTTAAAATTAATATAGATTAACGGATTATTAAAATATTTCTTGCTATCTATTTGAGTTGCACGATTTTATGTTTTTTTTTCTTCTTAAAAAATTAGTGTCCACTTTCTTATTCCCAGTCTCAATTGAAATGAGAAAAGAAGCAATAGTGGCAAAGCAAATTTTAAATTAAAGCTCATAATGATAGTAGTTTATAAAAATAAAACAAGGAAGCTAGTCTATAAAGTTAATTAATTTTGATCGAAGAGCAAGTCTAGCATTTGTTAGAGTAAATAAAATTTATTATCACTCTTGTTTATCTGATACCTTTTCATCTTCTTAATTGTCTAACTAATTTTCTCTATTTATTTTGCTCTTCACTAGAATTTACGAGAGAGTAAGCTTATTATAGCAAATATTAAATTTAATACTCAAATTAAAAATATAAAGATTTTTCATTTACCAATAGATTATTGGAGTCATCAAAAGTAAATAACTGCCTTAATTTTGCAATAAAACTTCAAAATCAAACTCAACAAATTTTTATTAAACATTAGAATATATTGTCTTATAATGTGATATTTTCCAACATCTATTTATCATTTTTACTTCTACTTAATTTGAAATCAATTATTTATCATAAAAAGATTATTATTAAAGCGTTTAATTGATTTTTAATAGTCTTTTCCAAGATTTATTAATTAAATAAATCATGCTAATAATAATGCTTGTGGCCGCTTTAATAAAAATAAAAAACAAATTTAATGTTGCTTACTCTTGGTAATTTTACATGTTTTATTATTCATCGTCGCTACTTGTGTCATCGTTATCAACACCATTATTTAGACTGGGCTTCAAATTAACTTCCTACTCTCTGTCAATCATTAAAAGAAGCTTTTAATCCAAAAGTTTGTATTTGTTTTGCATATCCCACTTCTCCTTCCTTAACTTACTTATCTCTTCCAGGAAATAACTCTGATTAACAAATAAGATTAGTAAAAAGCAGAACCTCTCTATAGATTCTTGTAAGTCTATCAATTCTATCTCCGTACTTCTTCATCTTCTCTTGAACGAAATTGCTCATATTTATGAATCTTTAGCTTAAAGTGCTTAACAACCAGCTCATAGAATTCTTCAAAGTCAATATTTAGCTCTTCAAGTGACTCTTTGATTATTCGAGAATCTTATAGTGAAGTTGCTCCTATTTTAACTAATGCTCAACTTGCTTCAAATCCTATTGCAATTATTCAAATTCACTTTTTGATACGAAGGACTGCTGAAGTTGCTCAATTTTCTATCTCTGCTCATCTAAATTGTACTTCAGAAGTCTCTTATCAGCGAATTGCTTTTCATTTTCAGTTTATAGCTAAGATTTTGCATCCTCGGATTCACTTAACTGTTAAAATATATAATTAGCTCAGCTTTTCTACTTTGTCCTTCAATTAGCTATTTTCAGCAAGTAGCACAGATACTTTATTTTCCATCATGTTTACAATAGACTCATTTAGCTTTTTATCATATTTAACTTCTTAGCACAGCTCATTCATCATCATAAAAATACTATAAAGATAAATAGATTATAAAAAATGATTGTAGGATTAAACCAACTTTTCATACTTATCCTAATTTAAATTAGATCTAGATTCAAGGTTTGGATCCTTATTTTATGTTTTCACTGAGTTGATCTAAGTTTAACTTTACTACTTTATCTGATCTGATGCATCAAATTAAGCTTAAGCCTCATCAAACATTTTAGATACCTATTCTGATATTGATAGATAGCAAAATATGCACAAAAATATATCTTTAAGTTTAATCTCAGAGCAAATCAAAATATTTATATGTAATCAAATACCCACATAATAAGTCAATATTAAGGACTTATTCTAGTAAATTATATATATTTAAAGTAACATAAAATTAATTCGCTTGAGTTATATTAAAATTTTGAGACTGTTTTCTTTTTCATCGCTCAATTCTTGTTCTAGGTAAGATATTCGTGCTCTGAGTTAATTTTCAGTCTCCTGATGCTTTTTAGCAGCTCTTAAAAATACCTATCTCTCATCTGAAAAATCCTATTAGAGTTACTCTTGCTAGAAAACCATGCCTTGCAATTATTTCTCAAATAACACTCTTATTTATTGGATGTCTTTAAGCTGAAATTAATAAGCCTAAAGCCTTACTTAAAAAATATTTTTAAAAAAATACTGTATCCTCATCTTAGTCTTTCTCCATAGAAGTTACATCAAACCCTCTTATATCTTTTAAATTAAATTATCTACTTTATTGCTAGAAACTTCACTTAATCTTTGAGTAAAAAAATCTGATTCTAATTGAGTATTAGATGCAAAGTTATTTTCTAAATATGATGCGACTTCTTGCTGATAGAAATTAGCTAAGTATCTTCTCTTTCTTTAGTTATAGATTTGCAGGATAGTTTAATCCAGCTCTATCAACTAGTTAAACATAAACAAATCTACTAAAGTTCTGTATCTTGTGATTCAATGGCTTTGAGTAGTCATCTTAAAATTAGATTATCTCTTGTTTCTTCAACTTTTGGAATCTTTAGAAGAAAGGGACATACTTATTGAGCTGCATGACAACTTTCTAGTTGCTTTGGGAGATATGATGGATAGGATTGGAAGTGGCAACTGGATTTGCATTTCTATAGTTTGTTTGTCTGCTTTAGCTCTAAAGCATATTGAGTTTGCCTGTGTTATTAGCTGAAGTTCTTAAAGCAGACTAAGAGTAGCCTATTTATCCTTTCCTTTCCGAAGCATCTATAATCCTGCTGTTAGAATTTAGAGCCTCCTCAATTGAATATTCTTCGAATGTAACAGGAGATTTTTAAGCTAATTAAATTCTTTTATTTTATTGAGTCATCTAGGAACTTTCTCTCAACATTGAACCATTTTATTCAGCAACTTATGATCAAATAAGCAAATAATTATTCTTTAACTTGAACTAAAAATATTAAAGAATTTTGATTTTGTGATATAAATTATGATTGCTAGAGGGAGTCTCGAATTAAAAACACAAGCTTAAATTAAATTTACTGCCTTCTTGGAGTTATTACGCTTCTTTGGATATTCTAATCCCTTCTAGAATTGCTAACAACATAACTCTTCCTTATTTTAAATTCTTAGTTCTCTTTAGATTATTATACCTTGGCTTTTTAATTTTATATCTAAGTTTCTGCTTCATTTTATTTTTAGCGATTAAAAATAAACTATAAGATTTGATGGCAACTATAGTTAAGGACTTCTTTGACCGCTAAAAAAGAATTTAATAGAAATCTACTAGGCAGATAATTATTTTACAAATCTATATTTCTTTATATTTGGTTTCTAGTAAACCTCTTATTGTTTTTAGCTGAAGATGGTTCAATACTGGCTTTTCGTTTTTCTGATGAGAATATAGAGTTGCTGGACATATTTACACTTTGATTAATATTTTGGTGGAGAGCTCTCATTTTCCTTATCTCTTTCGAAAAATCCTTAGACTGCAAATCCTTTTCAACATAATCGACTATCCCTAAGATACAATTAAACTTAAACAAAAGTGATCTCTTCCAAGTCTTTGTCAAAATTTTCAGCCATTTTAATTTCGTTGATGTTAATTTGACTTGAGTCTTTTAAATGATCCCTTTCGAACTTCTATAATTCGGCTCTTTCACTATTCTAGAATCTATTAGATATAACATTGCCCACATGCAAAGGGTGACCTTCATTCAGACTTCTCATGCTGCTTATTTCTCCAATTCCAAATCCTCTTCCGTATTTCACAGATTTCTATTTTTCTGTGGATTGATCTACTTTAGGCAAGCCATAACTTACACTATTGAGTTTTTGATGTAGCTTCCCTTCCCTGCTTTAATTCAAAGCTCTCCCTGTCTTATGAAGAAGTAAATTGTTTTGTCTTTTACCGACTTGCGCTGTGTTAAGCCGTGGGGAAGTAATCGCAGAATTGAAGCTTAGAGGTTATATCTGACTATTCTCCATCTCATTTTAATCTTTGGCTATGACTCTTTACTATCATTAAGCACTCTGGTTTTTCATTAAATATAAGAAAGCTTATTAATGTATGAAATTATGTTTTTCATATCTCTTTGAGATGTTATTGAGCCATTTTAAAATCCATGATTGTTTTTAGAAGGTTACGAACTTTACTTATTTTAATCGTTTAAGTTGTTGAGAGATGTGCCAATTTAAGAATATGTTGCTGTTGTGGGAGTCAGCACATTAAATAAACATTATGATGGTTAGAATAGTAGTCATTGGGCAGGTTAATGACTGGCTTTATATAACTGATAGTTGACTAGATCTTTCCATGGTACTCCTACTCCTCTTCTAAACCCATTATTTATAAATACAATTTGTACCTTGACTGCCATAATATAGCTGAGAATTTAATTTTAAAAAAATTAAATTAGTTATTAAATTAAAATGGAATAAATTAATGGCAGTTGAAGTGTGTCCATTTAAATAATTAAGAGACCATTCGATTCAGCATCAAATTTTAAGAACTTTTTATCCTTGCAACTTTGTTGTGGGAGCGCTCAGTTAAGAGTTATAAGCGACACAAGTTTTAATGAAGATGATGAAGAGGAACAAGAAGAATTCACTGCTGAGAGGTACTGTGTAGATGATTAAAGAAGAAACTCATTTTAATTTTTGATTCTCTATCGAACAAGATGCAGATCAGGGGTGAATCTGCGATTACAATTGCCACCATTTTGCATCTCTCCATTTATTATTTTAACCAATCATCGATTTTAATTCAAAATTCCTACTATATTTGTCCTGTTCCATTTCACCCAAATTATCTTATTTTATTTTATTACTTCGAATTCTCTCAGAGAAGGATTTTATTTTATTCTTTAAGAGATGAAAAATATATTTTCACTGCACCTTAATCAAATAATTTATTATTCTTAAAATAGCAGTAAATTCAAATAGAATTATGTTATTTTATTTCTGGAATAAAAGTATAGGATAAAAGATAACTTAATTGTTTGCAATGGCAATAAACTTATAAAAATCAGATCCAATTAGCTCAGAGTACCCTCATTTCCTTCGTTCTCGAATTGAACTAGTCAACAGAATGACTTTCCGTCTCAATCAAATCAATTCACTCCCCAAAATCAATATCACAAGGCCGGAAAACAGAATCGTACTCCAAACCATCACAAAATTAAAGCAGTTCACTCAAGTTGATATTGAAAGGGACATCTTTGATATTACTTGCAATTAGTTTAAATAATATTACACTATAAAAGTTAAATATCCTCTTTTAATGGCTTATTACCAATGATAAAAGTTATTAAAATATTCAAAGAACCCAAGACCAAACAATTAATTCATTTTAATAGCAGATCAAATCCTTCTCTACACCATACGGAATATCAAAGTCCAACCTTATATTTAATTATTATTGTTTTAGGAAAAGAATCAAGCCTTAAACTGTTTATAAGAACTCGAAATTACAAAGTAAGCTATAGAAATAGAATCAAGAGATTCTTCAAAAGAAACTCCTAAATGAGTAACCAAACTCAAATGAATATGAACTCGAGTAGGATCTATATTAAAAGGCCACTCTCAAACATAAATTTCTTGAAAATCAAAACTCAGATATCTCCTCACAAAAAAATAGGCCCAATGACTCTGACTTAGATATCACAATTTTAATTATATGAGCTATTACTAATCAAGTCATAATTCAATCCGTAAAGGCTCAGTCCCCTATGATAAAATCAACATACTTATATTTTAGATATATCAATGATCCTGAGAGCGGGAAAAGCAGTTTGGTGGATTTCAACTTGAAAGGGTAGATGCTGGGAACCGCAGACATGATTATCCATCAGGATATAAAAAGCAACATTTAGAATAGATATGAGTCAGATGAACGAAGCTAAGGTCAAAAGGCACACAATTATATTATTGCACTCCTTAACACTTAAAAACTTGATCAATTTAACAACTAAGGAATAAGCAGGCCAGGATAGAAGGATATGTCTACATAAGAAAGCACAATCACTTACGATTCTTTCAATAATCCCGACATTACTGGTGCAGCCTATTAAAATTAATCATTAAACTAGGGATAAATAAAGCCTAGCCAAATATGTCCTCTCTTTAAATTTGGTGTTTCAACTTGTTTATAATTTGTAAGGGTGATGTCAAATGCCCTCATTTAGGCATGGGGATTAAAGAGGTAGAAATATTTTTGAACAGAGAGTAGAAAGACAACATGCAGTTCTAAAAGACAATTGGGAAATTTCTTGATTTCGAATCTAATGATGATTCAGTGTCTAACTCTTCAGTAAATGATGACTCGGATGAGGTGTCTGATTTATTTTATATTGACAGCTAGACTCCTTTGTTCCTGAGCAAGAGACAACCCTTAGAAAAGAGTAAATTCAGTCACTTGGGATAATAACTTAAACCCGCCAAAAAGGAGAGTTCTAATTCAGCTTCCTCTTATTCAGACTCTCTTAACGGATCCTCAAGCGATAGCGAGTCTATTAATTTTCAGCTTAAAAGTAAAGATAATTAAGTGAATTGAATCGCGAATAGTAAAAATAAGATCAGATATGGGAGTCTTAATAACAACATCATCTAGAAGAACATTCTATTGCTTGAAAAGAAAAGTTGGGGTGATAATTTTAAAGATTAGTGGTATAACTATTTTAAATAATTAAGCCACCCCATTGGTTAATCAAGATTCCTAATAGAGTAATCTAATAAGGCTGTAATTATTTTATTAGACATCAGATTAAATTATTTAATAACCAACTAAGTTAGAGTTAAACTATATTAGCCAATCATTATCCTTTGCTTACTATCAGACTACTAATCTAGTAATTAAGACTCCCATTTCTGATCTTATTTCAACTATTGGCGATTTATTAACTTAATTATCTTTACTCAAAGTGGTGTAACTAAAGACTGTAATTAAAGAATGAATAACATTAACAACGTTCCTATTTAGAAGATTCAAACAATATATCCATATTTTGATTTACTAACAATTACTTCAGCCTTGGTTGAGGAAGATAGTCAAAATGAAAGTGATTAACCAAAAAGCCAAAAGTCAAAGAGTTAAAATAGTTCAGGAGACAGTTGCGATTCCAGAAGTTATTTATTTGTTTAGTGATAGTTAGACTGAAAATAGTGTGTCGGAGTATTAAGATGGCTTAGAGAGCTTTAGATTGAGTAAAGTACATTCTGAAATTGAGGGACTCTCTGGACTTAAAAGTAAACCAGCAAGTTCCACCAATCTTTTTTAATCTTATCATTAATTTTTAATTAATATTTTACTTACAATTGTAAGGATTTTAAATCAGTTTGGGAAAGGATTATAAAGAAAGCTAACTTCCAAGAAAAATTCAGAAATGCAAGACATTTAGATGACAATGAAGTTCCCAGATAAACTCTAATAAAATTATAAAATTATTTTATAAATATAATAAACTAGTTTTCAATTATAAATTTAGATTTAAGAAAAATTACATTTGACCCTATTTTTAATATAAATATGTAGAATAAATTTGAATGAATATAATAGATAATAAGTGTTAATTTATTGTTTAACAATCCAAGACTAATAAATAAAATAGGAAGAGACTATAGTTATATTTATATGGATGACTTCAAAAGTAAATCAAAAATAGCAATATAAGACGTATTGCAAAATATGAAGGAAGAAGACTTCGCTAAGCTGCAGTAGATGAAACAACAAACCTCACAAATCCAACTCAACTAAGATCAAGATGATCCAACCAATAATAAGCAGTCATCCCAAGAAAATTCTCTCATGCAAACCACTCTACCTTAAAACTAAATATCTAATGACTAAAATAATCTTGCTAACAAAAGCCAACTATTCTCTCATAATTATAACTTAATAATTATATCATTTTAATCAATCTAAACCCAAAATTTAGGTATCTATATATCTAATAATTTATCATCAATAACTAATCTAAAGAGAAAATTATTTCTTAAATAAAATTGTTTTTTTAATTTGACTATATAGAATAAAAGATTGTCAGAGATGCAGGATGATTTTAGAAATTAAAGTTAGACATTTTAGAGAGTTAAAATAATATTTATTAAAGTATTTTTATAATTAATTTTCGTAACAAAGATTATGGGCTACTTATTATAGATGGAAATTTATTAGAAAAGAGAATTAAATTAGTATTTAAATTAAAATGACAAATTATCGAGGCAATTAAAGTGTGTCAAAATTAAATAATAATTACACCATTCAATTCTGCTTGGAATTATCAGAATTATATATCCTAGCAACTTTTATGAGAGAGAACTCATTCAAGTGATATAAGCGACATAGCTTTAAAAACTTTAGATATTTTATGATAAGAAATATGCCCTCATCATATCTCGCAGCTGAGAGCAACTACGAAGACGACTAAAGAAGAAATTCATATTAAATTTTGCTAAGCTATCAAACAAGTTGCAAAACAGGGATGAATATGTGGTCAACAGCCACGAAATTGTAACTCTCCATTTATTATTTTAATCAATCACAGATTTTAATTTAATTCTCAACTATATTAGTTCGTGTAAATTTGATGCTGCTACATTTGAAACAAAACATTTGATATTTAAGTAATTGATATATTTGAATGAATATATATGAGTTACTAAAGTGAATCTATAATAGGAGGCGATGATTATTATGTTTATTTTGATCGGGAGTGATCTAAATGAACTAAAGATTGGAAATCAGAACCTAAGCAGCAACAACTTATTCATAGAAAGTTAAACAAGCTTGGAGATCAAGGAACTAAATGGAGTAAGGATCAATCACTTTAGAGGCTATAATTAAATGCTATTTAAACTATATCCTAGTAATTTATTGTTAATTATAGTTCTTGAGGAGACAAAATACCCCTCAGGATTTGAAATCTCTGCTCAATCCAAACTTGCTCAAAGGAGAAAAGAGGCAAATGCTAGAAAAGAAGAGCTCCTTCTAAATCCACAAAAACCGTAGTTCACTCCAAGAAAATTCATTTTTAATGACTAAGTCGTAAGGAGATAGCAAAGTGATTACATTCAGCCTACTTAAACTTAACAAAAGAAGCCCTCTGACAACAATATCAACTTATTAAACGCAAACAAGGAAGCTGAAAGAGCAATTATTATATTTAGCACTACTCAAGCAAACACTCTCCCAAATATCTGAATAAGAAAGCTAGACAAACTCCAGAAAGTCATCCTCAAATTACTGCTTCCAGAGCGATTCAAATAAAAAGAGCCCACTCAAAAATAAAGATAAATTATATTCTGGATTATCTTTCCTGCCTGTCTTACCAAGAGAAAGAATGGCTAGTGCAGATTTAGATGGTGTTAGTAACTAGTCCTCCCTTGCTAATAATATTCACCTATAAAAACCACTTTCCAGTTATAAAGTTAGCCATGAAGTTTTCTTTTTAAATTGGAAACTTAGAGTCAGAAGATTCATCTCTCACTTTAAATCTAGAGTAGACTCACCCAGACAACCAACCATCTCAATAAAATACTATGTAAGGATACTCCAAGTTTAAAGAGAATCAAAGCGAAACATTGCTCAAAATCATAGAAGAAAAAATTGAAAATGAGCAGGAGTTTATTATTTTAGTCAGAGGAGTCTGTCTAACAGGATATAAAGATGCAACTTAGTAAAGAGGATCAAATACTCTTAAATCAAGATTAATTAAAATAAAATCAAAATAAAAATAGAGCTACTAAGAGCAGAAATAATTTACATTTTATAATGCTAACAAGTTAAGATAAAACTTCAAAGATTAGCAATTCAAATCGATGAATACTGTTTAGAACGTGAATGCTGGGAACTTAAGTTCTCTTCGAATGTAGTTAATAGATTCACAACTAATTACAGGAAATCATAGCTACATAGGTAGATCCAATAATTTAAATTATTCATTCAGTTACATATTAAATGCAATTATAATTGTTTTAAGTATTATTTTTTATTTAAATGAAATAATGTAACTTTGATAGTAAGTGGTAAGTAGAACTATGCAAATGCTTAGCCAACTATTAGGCATTTGAGTGAGTATTTGAAGTTTAATGCTTTACTGATAAACTAAGGATAGGAGAGTGGTGATAATTCGGAGCAACCCCTCAATTCAAACACCAGCAGGATTATTCTCATTCCTCCTGAGTTGCTTTGACCACTTATCCGCATCCTAGAATTTTCATTCATCTCATTTAAACAAACATTTAATTTAAATTTTATTCCTTATTTAATAATCAAATATATATCTTTTAAATTTATATACACATTTTCATTTTATTATTTTATACATGTTAAGTTAATATTTCAAAAGGATAAAATTTGCATAAAATTAAAGATTTTAAGTTAAATTTATATAATAACTATGACTTAAAACAACTTATAATAATTGTATGAAATTACTCAGTTTAAGCCTCAATAAAATATTTTTTTATTAGTTTCAATCTTATTCAAACTATTTATATTTACTTTCTTCATAGCTATTTTATGGGTACAAATTAAATTTAGCTCTTTATTTTAAATATAAATCAATCTTTTATTATCGATCTATTTTAAATTAAAAAATTTAATACTAAGAGAATATCAAAAAATTTAAATTCTGATAAATTATATTACTAATGAATGAACGATTCTAGCTTATCACAATTTTAAAATTAATTATTTCACAAATATTCAAATCACCAAATATTATATCATTAAACTATTACGCTTAATTTAAACTTAATGATTTGCAAAACTGCTCTATTAATGGATCACAGAGCATCTTTGAAGATAACAAAATTTAATTTTCCCTCTATAATTTCCTTGCTTGACAAGAGGTGTTTGTATAATTTTTGATTTGTAAATCTCTTATTTGAGTTTAATAAATTATTTATGATATATAAATTTGCTTATGAAATTATTTTCCCCTTTTTTGTTTATTTTGTGAACCAAACTCTTAACATAACGAATATGAGCTCTGCTTCTCCCCTTAGAAAAGGCATTCCTCTACTTAATCTAACCGTTGCCACTAATTAAAATAAATAAAATTCTACTAACTTAATGACACAAATCAAATCACACTCAAATAATGCCCTCAAAACGCACAATCTTTCCCAAAATGGCCACTCTTCTCTTTAAACTAATCAATCCAAATTTGAAGACTAATCATCTTCCCAAAGTGCCAGGTCTTGGATATCTCAAGACTTCTTCCCACTAATGAGAGCAGAAAAGAGTAGAGCCCTACTTAAAATAGACAAGGTCCTACTCAAACCTAAAAAGAACATTCATCAACTTCTTCACAAATAAAATTAGGACAATAAGAAAAGGATCAAATTTCAAAATTAACACCCAACATTTCAAATTCAAAATTTATCATCAGAACCTAACAATTTACAATCATCTCATTTCAGTTAGGATCATCTTATATTGATCAATTTTTTTCGTATTTTAAAATATTTACTTTCATTCAAAATTAAATTAATAAAATTCTCTTTAAACATGACATTATTTTGTTATAATTTGATATGTAAAGTATTTTGCAAAAAATGCTTTTGAAAATTATTAAATGAATAATGATGAAAGATTAGTTAAATGAAGAATCTGATTTTTATATTGTTAGAATATTGTAAAAATAAAGATATCAAGAAATTCATTAAATAATTCTTACAATGATAATTTTGATGTGTTTTATTGAGAAAAATAAGACAAATTATTATTTAGATACTATTTTGGAAACAAAAATCTTATAAATAACGTAAGCAGAATTTAAGAAAAAAGTAAAAATCAAATCAAATTTTGAAGTTCTATTTAATGTAATCAGATCGAAGGGATATCTTTATAATTATAAATTTTTTAAATCTCAATTTAAGGTTTGAATAGAAATAGATAATTCAAAGGACACTGGTTATTCTTCAACTCATAGTCATACAGCTTCGTCTCCAATGACTTGCAAAATGTAAGACTCTGAATCTTAGATGAGTGAAAAACCGAGCATATAGTAGTCAACAAGCCTATTTTCATAACAAACTTTCAATTCAAATTTTCACAGCAACAACCATCAACTAGATCACTTAACGAGTTATATTATAATGTATTATGTTTAATTTAAAGAATTTATTGAATTGTAGAGAATTTGAAGAGGAGACACTACATGAATCTCAAGAACTACAAATGAAATGTGCAAGCAAGGTTGGAAGATGGGGCAACCAAGAGAAAGAAAGACTTTTGAAAGCAGTTAAATTGTTTGGAATTGACAATTTAGTATAAATTCAAAAGTACGTGAGAACTAGAGGTCTCTAGCAAGTGTGTCGATATCTGGCTAACCATTTTAAAATATCACTAGACCAATTACAATAGCACTTGCAATCTTAAATCAACTCACAAACTAGCAATAGCTATAATTTATATTTATATCAATACAGACTATCATTCAACTTCCCTAAATAAACAGCAAACTTAACAATAAGATAATCACCAATCTATTTTAATTATATTTTAAAAAGTCATATTATAGCCATCTTTATAATAAACAATTCACACCTTTAAAAGAGGAGAACAAAAAGTAATAAACCTAATAAATTTATTAAATAGTTTGATATTTTGCTTTTTATTTATAAACTATTTGTTAATCTGAAATAAAAGACTTCTTGAAAACTGAAAACATAGAGGTTTAAATTGAATAAGAAGAGAAAAGTAGACTAAGAGAGAACAGAACAAGTATGGAGGAAATAGATTATGAGTAGTACATCATAAAACTAATCCTCTAAGCAGAAAGAATAGAAAATCTATACAAAAAGTTAAATAAAGATTCGAATTAGGGTATTAATCTAGATTCAACTTATTTAGATTAAGCTAAAATGCTAAGGTTAATCATCTCAGAACTTCTTCATAGGAGCTCCCTTAAGAAAAGAGAATTTATTTTAAAGAATCTAAAGCTTTCCTGAAATAATCTAAATCTAATGCCACTACTTCCTAAACTGCATTTGAGAATCAGTTGCAATCTCAAGAAAGAATTATAGTTAGAAACTATTATCAAATAAAATAACTATTTACTAATTAGAGCCATATATATATTTTTTAGGCATATCCAAAAATTGAAGGAACTTTTGAAACACAAATCTAATAAAAATTTAGCATTTTTCACTCATTCTTTTAATCTTTTATGAAGAAAATCTAAGATCTTCTAAAAATAATCTTTTTAATTTTTTTATTTTAAATACATAAGTCAGAAACTCTATATATGAGAAATTGAGATATATTTGATTGATGTTACTTTCTTTGGAGTTGTTGAGATCACTCACAAGATATGAATTGAATGTAATTCCATGAGTATTAAGCCTGTGTATTACATCTTCTAATAGGATTCTATTGAGTATCTGAGAAGAATTGAGTTTCTGAGATGCCTACAGAAACTCAACGAAAACATTATATCTTAAAGATGTGAAAGAATGA
>JAJKFJ010005149.1:0-19739 GCA_027382625.1 Tetmemena sp. SeJ-2015
GCCTCTTTTAAGCACTCACCCACCAGCCAATGGATTACCAAACCAGAAAGCCTTCAGGGAAAGGGCGACCGGTGCCTAGTGCCGGTCGTGTGCGTCCTGAATTTTAACTTTCTAATTTAATAATTCACCAGGGTTTAATGTGGACTCTTTTTATCCCCGCTCCTATGATATGGGAGATTTGAGGTAGCAAGATGAGTTCTTATCCAACTACTAAAGAACTGCAATCTTCAACTTCCTAAAGAAGACTTACAGCTATCTGAAGCTAAATCTGGGATAGTAGCTCAAAAAGGTGTTCAAGGATTTGAGTGAGATACCACGAGGATACAATTACAGAGAGATCAAAAGCAATCAAGTCTTGAGATACTTGCAATTAACTCCATCAACTCAAGTTCAAATTTAATCTGTAAGTATGAAGATCTTAGGTTAATTTTTAAAGTTGTGTTGAATCTCTATTTGATTGAGAAGGCTTTAGTATATTGCAAGTAAGAATTTCGGAGTGATGAATCCAATTTATAGGAAGTATATTAGGAACTTGGATTTCAACGACTAAGTGCCGAATGAGTTACTCGGACAGAGAGATGATCCAGATTTCGTAATTACAGAAAAGATCAAGAGGCAGATTGCCAAACTATCAAAATATGATCCACCCTATAATCAGCATGAAGTGCTTAAGAAAGTACGTTTATTCTTTTTTTTATATTCTTTTAGAAAATAGCAAAGTCTTCTCACTGGGATACACCAAACTTCTATCAGATCTTTCGAATAGCTAAATACCACAAGCTAATGAAAATCAACAACTCTCAGTATAAGAATGACGGAATAAAGAATATTTGGATAGTTAAGCCCTCTTACAACGCGAGAGGCTTGGGCATTTATTGCATTGATGAGCCGACTGATATAGTGTAAGGAGGTGGCAGAAAAGTCTAATCTAAGATCGTTTAAAAATACATAGAGAGACCTCTCTTGCTATAAATTCCCAGCAGCTAAAATAATGAAGCTACTGTTGAGAAAAGGAAATTTGATATCCGCCTTTGGGTATTTTAATACATACACGACTTCTATATTTAATTATTTTAAAGTATTAGTGACCTCTTTTGATCCACTTTAGATCTACTGTTTTTCAGACTACTATCTGAGAATATGTGGATCGGAATTCAGCTTGAGCGATTTTGAGGATAAATTTAAGCATTTATCCAACTATACGATCTAGAAGAACAATTAAAGAGTTGAAAATAAAGTTGAAGAGCTTACTATGAGCATGGCTCAATTCAAATCTTATCTTCAAGGAATTTTCAATACCCGCTCTAGCTTTAGTACTGACTCTAAAGTTGAAGCCATCTTGCAAAACATAAAGAGAGGGTTTCGTGAAATCATCATTAAAACTATGAAGTCAGTGAGAGAGGGAATTGAGCAGAAGTAAAATTGCTTTGAGATGTATGGCTTCGATTTCTTGCTGGACGATAAATTCAAGCCTTGGCTACTTGAAGTGAATTTGAGTCCGGCTTGTGCAGAAAGAAATGAATGGCTTACTGAAATGCTAGATTGTATGAGCTCTGGCCTCTTCGATATAATAGAAGACAAGCTACTTCGAGTCACTGATGATTTTGAACCTGAGCTTAAATCTAAGCTTCTCTAGAGCAGGGATAGAATTCTAGACAAATATGTTACACCTCTTTAATTAGGCAAGCCAAGATGGGAGTTCATATACGAGTCTAAGAATCAAGGTATTTCTTAGTAGATTAATAGAATAGAGATGAATCTTTACCAAACTGCTTAAAGTTTCAACTACAAGGACCCCTTCTCCTTTTTGGAAGTTTATGGGAAGAAGATAAAGAAGAGTGTTCTGAAAAAGCAAGCCAAGCAAGTTAAGTTTTGGCTTGCTGCAGTAGTGATTTAGAAGAACTACCGAATGTACTTGGCTATAAAGCATCTATACCGGTTGAAATTAAAGGCCATAGTTATCTTGATACAGAGCTGTGCTCGGATGTGGCTTTCTAGAAGGAGATTCAAGCGGCTTAAAGTTGATCAGTAAGCTCGAGTGATTTAAAAGTATCTGAGAAAATATATAAGATATAAGGTTTCAGAGAGGTAAGAGATACAACTCTCGAAATAGAGAAAGGATGAGAATCTTATCCTTTAAGTTAAAAGGATTCAGAAGTTCCTGAGATAGAAATTGAACTTATTTTTTTATAATTGGCAAAGATTAGACTCTAAAATTCTTTTCTAAACTAAAATGCGGCAATAGTTCAGAAGTATCTTAAACGAAATCTAGCAAGGAATAATGTCAACTTATTGAAAAAATAGAATTCAGCTTCAAAAGTAATCCAAAAATTCTTAAGAGCGTTTTTGAATAAAAAGAGAAATTCTTCAGCTGTAATTGTTCAAAAATATATACGAAGAAGCTTAGCAGTATCTAAAGTTTCTAATTTGCTGAACATGAAGCACTCTAAATAGAAGTCACTAAGAAAATTTTTAGATCATTTTTTGATTGATTTAATTTTTGTAAATTGATATAGTTCTACTTATGGAGTAATTTGAAGTTTCTCACCCAAGCATTTACTTAAATAAAGAACTCTTCTGCGGCCTCAATCATGATATAGAAATATTTAAAAGGTCATAGTTCAAGAAAGCGAGTGAAGGAATATTTTAACTATATCAAAGTTTAGTAAAAGTACTTGAAGTAATATATTATTATTTTCTCCACTAACCATTGAGTGTAGATTATATTTAAGGCTAAAGCAAAAAGCAAGAGGAATTAATTTAAGAGAAGGAGCTGATTCATACAAGCGATCTCTCTTTAGGATACTCCAAATTCAGAAGTTTATAAGGTCAAAATATTTCAAGAATATCATAAACTGCAGGATTTAAAGTAAAAGGATAATTTGTGACTTAGCCAAAACTATTTAGGTAAGAAACAGTTCTTTTTTATAACCTATTGAACAGAAATAAACTATAAATTCTTAATTCACAAAGAATTAGGTAAATATACTTTTCTTGCCTAGGTTTATTTGAGGGGATGGATTGGTAAGATGAGAGTAAGAGAGAAATTAAGAGCCTCACAGCTATAAAACGATTCAGCTCAACTTATTCAAAAGCACTTAAGGAAAATTCTAGCCAAAAGATTAGTCTCTAAACTTTTGTTAAAAATCAGAGATCAACTACATATTCAAAGCTCCTCCTCTTTAAAAATTGAGCTAGTCTAGGAAAATCTCTTCAGCATTGATATATAAGGTAAAGGACCAATCTCAAGAGATGTATCTTATGGGAAGCTGCTGACCAAGGAAGAAGTTAATAAATCTATGTTTGAAATGAGCTATTTCGGGGAAGTCTCCCAGATTTCCTAAGACTATATTCAAGAAAGAACAAGCCGGAAAGATGAAAGACAATAGAACTAATTCAATGAGCCAGTGATTGATTACGACATTGGCTAAAGCTACCTCACTGAAAACTATAATCATCGAGAACATGAATAGAGAAGGCGAGATTCATTGGGTGAAATTAAAATATCTATAAAATAAGTTCTTATTAAGTGATTTAAGTTCGAGAGGAAGGACTGAATAAAAGCAGTAGAACTAGTTGCTAGAGAAAGATATCTCTTTCTTGGCACAGAAGAGATAAAAATTCATACAGTCTGTGAACTTAAGTTAATTTGGGATTGCATATTTATTTTATATGAAGTACAGTCCATGATCCAAAGCACCATGCATCAAAGTCTCGAGAGTTGACGAAGAGAAACAGAATCTCGATTTTGAGAACGTAGTAGTTGCAATTATTCTTTTATTTAAGCAAAACAACATGCCTGAGTAAGCTTATAACGAGAATATAGAAGTGGAATAAATGAGCTTAGTGAAAGGAGAAATCTCCCCTCTAAATTATAACACCTAAGAAAACTTGGGCTTAACTCCAATCTTGAGGACTAAGCCCTCCTTCTTCACGTAGCAGCAAATCTAGCAAAGTCTCTCATAATATGAAAATCAGCATTCAGCTACTTCTCATCAAATTCACCAGAACTTTGAGGTAAATTAAAGTGATATTTGATTTTTATGTAATAAACTTTATGACTTAAGAGTATTAGCTAAACAAGGACAATATCGGCGCTGAGATAAACCAAGCATACGATGTGGATATGTTTCCTCAACTCTTTGGCGCTTAAACCCTCAAACAAAGTCTGCCGCAAGATGTCCAGCTCAAATAAATACTTACTATCTTATAAGATGCATGTTTTTTACAGCTGAGAGTAAAAGTGTCCAGAAAGATTGGTAAATTCAGTCTAGCGAGAGCACAGGGCTAGTTGAGAACAGCGGGAGGTGCAGGTGGGGTATTCAGAGTGCAGAGAGTGGAGGGGAGCTAAGAAGCTAAGAACTAATCTTCAAAGAGGAGAAAGAAATCTAAGAAGAAGAAAGACAGAACCTATCAGGTTGAAGAAGGATCAAACCAGCATGAGGAATTGAAGCAATTCAATTAAAGCATTGTAGAGAAACTCTCTATCCTAAGATAGTAGACTAAATCAAAGTTATTTCTTTTAGAGGGACCTGAGTATAAACAGTAATCAGTATGAGCTTCAAAGCAACTTAGATCAAAGCTAGCATGATCTCTCTCCCATAATTTACAACAAGAGGAAGAGAGAACTAGATATAGGAGGAGAGGAAGAGCAGAAGCTTTAGACTTATAAAATTTACAAAAACTTTGATGACAGAGACTTAATGTTTAATCATACTCCAGTCGCTTTAGCAGCAACCTCCGTGCGCAACTCAAGAAAGAGTCAGACTCAAAATGAGCAAACCAAATTCAACTTATTTATAAATGTGCTACCAGGGCTCTTCAACAGCCGCAGATAGCAGCATTAAGACTAAACTGAGGCGAGAAATCCAATCTATGCTTATTCAAACGTCTAGAGGAATTCTATTCAAGAAGCTTTTGGCGATAGATAGAACTTATAGATGCCTCTGCTGATTCAAACAGGGCAAACCAATGTATCTTAGAATCTCATGTCTCCTTATGGCTTATCTTAAGGACTGCTCATAATTTGATTATAATTGTTTGAGGACAGGGATCTAGTGCAGGCCCTGTGAATAAATTATTCATGAATGGAGTTCAGGAATAGCAAGTTGATTTTTACTTTTATTATTTTACAGGAAGAGAGCAAGCAGCTAACTCCCCTTTCCTTGTATTAAACTCAGCAGAATTTTAAAATTTCCGAATTCAGGCGAGATAGTAAGCAATTAACTGGGAAGCTTGCACAACTGAAGAATCATGGTACTGCACTCACCTTAGGAAGGAAAGCAGATCCACAATAGTTTGCCTATAGAAAGAGTAGCCTCAATCTTAGGATAATTTAGAGTAATTTCTTTTTGAATCCTAGTTCTAAAGCATCTACAGAGAACGTGGTCAGGCCTTATCTGCAGTAAAACTTCGACTCGTAGAAATCTCAGATTAATTCAGCTGGGATAAGAGTCAGAAAGAGTAGCAAACATAATGCACATTAATTTCATAATATCTTTATTCAGTAGCAAGATAAGTGAACAGAGAGATCAAAAGATAAGACAGAGTCTGAAGGACAAGAAGTATCAGCCCTATATAGAAGTCATACCCTCTGGAGTAGATCTGATGCCCAAGTTCTTCCAGCCTCAGCCGGCTTCTACACTTTTAAATCCCTCTCACTAGCGAATTAGAGTCGGTTCGCAAAACCCTTATTTATAATCTGACTCTCACGTCAAGTGAGCATTTTAACTTTGAATGCTTCCTTCGCGTTTCTTAGATTACTCTTTGATTTATAATGAAATTTGATCTATAATTCTCATAGCAACATTTTGCAGAATTTATTTTTCCCCTCTTTTCTATTTTCTTTAAGGTATCAAATAGGAGGATTCTAGAAAAGGTTGTGTTAATAAGAATAGGTTGGGAGTGGTACTACGAAAATTATATAAGGAGTAGGATTCTTCTATTTGATAGGAGTATTTGCTCGAAATTAGGTAAAGAAAATTGTTTTAACTTTGATTTACCTGCGGTATGCAGTCGAAAAAATTAATTACGGGCCCCAAATCAAAGTTTTAACTTGAGAAATTCCAATTTATTAATTAATATCTAAAGCCACCCCTATATAAACTCTAATACGAAAATAATTATAAAAAATTTCTTAAAACAAAACTCACAACACATCTTCCACAACCCACAAACAAAAATGATCAAGAAAGACACAACAAAATAAAAAATTAAAATATGATGTAATAAGATTCATGGAGTGAGAATATGAAAATCTTTTTTTTTGGTGACCAAATTTTGAGAATTTTTTTTATTTTATTTTAAGGCAGCCAAGAGTGGCAAGACTTCCTCGAGAAGCTCAACTTCAGTAGATATAAAACTTTGAATTAGAAAATACTTAATACTTTCTTTTGCAGTAAGTCTAAGAGCAACCGCGATGTACTATGTCTCAAGTGTTGGAGAATCATGAAAAAAATAAATTCCATATAGATAAAAGTCTTATTTAGATATTTGAAATTTTTATTGTAATGAAATACGAGGAGAGCGTGAAGCACAAGATGCAATATCCTATGCACAGATCAAGCATCTTGACATCGAAATCATTCCAAAATATATAAAAATGTTATACACACTCACATAAAAAACTTACGAAAATTTTGTTTAATTTAATTAGATTCGCCAGTGAGGAAAAGTTCATTGAACTCGCTCACCAACACGGGAAATGTATGCTACAACGCTAACCCAGTTAATTCGGAGTACAGGGCACTAAGTTTCAGTGCGGGGAGCAGGGACAACACCTACCGAGACTGGTGGAGGTGGAATTCTACTTCAATCCCTACCACGGAGGCGTTAAACGCGGCCGCCCTCGAAAAAATTAATAAATAAACATGAATAATTTATTGTAGTAATAGTTTATTATTAAATTTGAAGTGAGAGTTTATCTGGAATCTAATAAACCGCCTCTGGGCTCGACGAAGAATATCAAATTAAAAAAGTAGCTGATGACACTCTCTCAAAAAAGATAAATGCGAGAATGCAATTCAAATATTTGTGTTTATATGTTTCTCAGGAATTATTGGGAAATATACAAGCTTTCAACACATGCAAAACCTCGAGTTCATTACACAATACATAAATAAGGTTCTCATTATTTTGAGTTTGAAATATCCAAGTAAGAAAAGAGCGAGGTTACAAGATCATTTAAATAAAAACAAGAGCAAAAGAATGTATTTGCATATGTTTGAATAGTCTTTATGAAATATAGTTTGTAAATTGCAAAGCAGTGATCACCTCGAGGTATACGAACGAGTTTACAATAAGAGTGCTGAACACACCCACAGCAGCCACCCCCAAGATAATTAATTATTCGTTGCCATGAGAGAAACTATCATAACTTTGGAAAATAAGGTCAAGTAACTCATTTACACATTTTTAAAGTGCTATATATATTGTAGTGATCATAAATTCCTATTATGTTTCTCATAGATTGGATTATTAAGATTCCAATTTCCTCTTTTTAATTTTGCATGCGTGTAAGTAACTCTCGTAATAACTCAAGGAGTTTTAGACGACGAAACCTTCAGAATAGACTTTAACTAACTCTTAAGGCTAATTTAATATTACCAATGGCACCAGCCACGACTCACTATTCAAATTTAGACAGTCCACCGACTCTTTCAAATTTATGAATTTCTCCCTCACTTCCAACCTTCTCTTAGAGAAACCCGAAAAGAAATAAAGTGATGAATTTTTGCACTCACTAGTAGCCCAAAAATCCGAGGTGTCGAGCCAGAGCGGGGTAGCTGTAAGCAGCAGCGACGAGCGGAAGATGGCTTCAGTAAATTCGGTCTGCTCCATCAAAGTAAAGAGACCTGATCTTATCTCCATCCCCAAGGCGGTTTTCCCCTCCGCTCTACCCCATCATATTATTTAATAATGAACAAGTTGCGATCCACAAAATAAATGAAAACCAATTAAAATAAATTTATATGAATATTTTATTTGATAGCGAAGTGGAGAAGCCTCATAATTAATAAGAAGAGAGAGTGACGCATTTAATATAATAAAATAAATTATATAATAACAGCCATAAATTAAGAGACCCTAGCTTGGATCTCAACACCTAATAATAAACCTATAACGCTCGCATCAATCCCTAATATTGCCGCCTTTGACTTACACCTTGCCTGAGCAGGGAACTCGAGGACACGAATCGCTGTTCAGTAGGTGGTAGCGGTGTTAACTTGTTGTCAAGAAAAGTATTAATCAAACTGATTTAATAAGTAGTATGTGATAATTTGGAAGTCTCATAAAAAGTATTTAACTTATAAGGGTCAATCACTATTAGAAAGAGGCCTTCATTTTATTTACAAATAAGAATCCTTCTTTTTTAATTCTCTCTCTCACTAAATCATATCTTAACTCTCTTTGGTAATACATTTAAGGAGCAGAGTGAGAGTTTGAAATTCATAATATAGGTATTTAAATATAATGATCACAGGCTGTTGACGATTAATAAGACTTTGCTATAAGCTTGGAGAGCGAGAGGGGTTGGACAAAATTGAAATTTTATTAAAATCAAAATTAAAAAATGAGATCAGTAGCTCAAGGCAAAAGCTTAAATCAACCCTAGATGAAGAGCGGAAAATTCAAATCTACATCGAAGGTGTCTTACTTTGCAGTAATGATTGCGAGTCTGATGATAATCGCACTTCAATTTACCGACATCTACGGTAAGAAGCCCTATGGTAACTAGCCTCATGAGTTAACATTAGTCTGTAGAGCAGCATCTGACATTCAAATTCTCAGCTTTGGAGGAATTGCTGAGTGAGAAGTCCCACCAACTTAGTCGCTTCTTTGAACATGAGAAAGTTACAAGGCTACAGGAAACTGAATCTGCTTAGATCTTGCCTGCTAATCAAAAATTATCTTTAAGTTTCGTCTTTTTTGAACTTTGTATCAGAGCTAAGCACAGGATAATGGGCGATTCAAGCTGGTGCTTTTTAATACTACAACTACTGAGGCCTACTGCCTCGATGGCACTCCAGCAGGACTGTATTAAAGCTGACTTTTTATTTCTCTTCCTATGTATTACATCAGAGGAAGCGGAGATGGAGCCAATAAACTTGTCATGCATTTCAAATTTGCAGTATCAATTAATTCAATTTCGAGTATGGAGGGTGGTGCCAAGGTATCACAGAGGCGGATATGTTGGATGACTGCCTAGCTCGAACTACAACTTAGGAGGGCTCAAAGTTCGGTTCATCTAAGACTTGGTCTTCAACCTATTCTCAAGACGCTGAGACTACTCTCTCCTCGAACCCTGAACTTGACAAAGTCTACTATAACTGGAATAGAGCTTACTTCAAGTACTGTGATGGGACTGGCCACTAGGGCTATAGAAAGCAACCAGTGGAATGGAAGGGATAAAAGCTCTACTTCAAGGGACTTAACATAACCTTGACTCAGCTCTAGTGGGTGGAGGATAATTTTGATATCTCCAAGATGGAGGTAGTTTCAATAAATGGCTGCTCTGCAGGTGGCTTAGCCACTTTCAGCTGGCTAGATAACTTAGCAGCGAGACTGAAAAAGATAAATCCTACTGTGAAGGTGTTTGGGATGGCGGACAGTGGAATGTTCCCTATCTATGACTCTCTGCGCTCAGGGACTGAATACTATAGAGAGACCATGAAGCAGGTCTATGCTTTTGTCAACAGTTAAGTTGATTACCCTGAGGCGAGCTGCATCAGATACCATAGAGAGAACTTGTTTGATCCCTCCTTGTGCTTTCATGCAGAAGTGCTTGAGAAGTATATTGAAACCCCTATCTTCATGATGCAGAGTAGTACCATAGAATTTCAATACATTCAAGTTGTAATTTAGTTACGACACGTGGGCTCTTGATAATGTTTTAGGGTTGAAATGCGCAAACAACGACAATATGGATTCATGCGACCATGTAGATAGAGCGATTGCGCACAAGTTTCACACTCACTACTCTTAACTATATCTGAATGCTACTCGTACAAGGCCTAATCGAGCGGCTTGGGTTTCAAGCTGCCTCTATCACTGTAACCCAAGACTGGGAGATAATGACGACGCCTAAAGATTCTAAGTTCCACAGGGGAGTGAGCAAACGATTGGAGAGAGTCTGAAAGAGTTTGTACAATAGATCGAGAATGGAGACCCCTTTTATCAAGCCACAGCTTTAAAATTACTTACTTAATAAAAAATGCTTATAGCTTATATAGATCCATTGAGGTGGCCCGACAATCAAATATTTTGAGATTTATTAAATCAGCCGTGTAATGAGCAAAGTCCCTACTACCTGATTAATGGGTTCATCTCACTTGCCATCATTCACCAAATTTCAAGAGTTTATTCCTCCATTTTATAATCTTCTTTTCTTGATTGTAGTGTTTAGAGTATATCTCAACTGGTCAAAATGAGTGCGATACCCTTCCTCTGAAAAGCTTTTTTAAAAAAATCTATACAAACAATGCAACTGTACATAGTAAATATGCAAATTCATTTCATAATCAACTTCTTTCGAGTTAAAATAGAAACAGGGATGATAGGGATTAGTGAGAATAGATAATGTCTTTTAAAAAGATAGTGAAATATTTAAGTTCCTTCCTATGTAAATGACTATAAGTTATTTCAAAAGCTTGACATCAAAGGAAGATAGGCATGTGAGCGTTCTTCTCATCATCATACTACTCATATTGCTCTTACTATTAGTTAACGCTCTATCTCTCAACCTAGCCTCTTGCCTCCTTCTGAGCAAGCAAGTACTGCTAGTTCTCCTCACCTGCAAATTCATCAAGCATCATGTTTTGCTGCTGTACGGCCGCTCTTTGTTTCGCCTTCTTCTTACCTTTCTTAGTCCTGAAGGTTCTATTCTTAGCCTTCAGATCGCCCTCCTCTATTAACTTATTGCTTGTTGAACCCCCACCACCTAGGTGCTAATTGAGTTGACCTATGTTAATTTCGGTAGCCGCTCCGAAGTTACTAATTGTGTTGGATCTATCTCCATCCCCACCAGCAGTTTTGTTCTTGCCCTTGCGCTTCTTATTACCAAACTTAGAGGGTACGTTGCTCAGCGTAAAGTCGTTATCCAGATCCCCATAGGGGTCAGCTATGAAAGATATATAGTACTTTTTTGCAATGTGTTCTAAAGAGTCATCATCATCATGACGCTACTTAGCTTTTCGCTTCTTGTGTTGAGGGTTTTCTAGGGTTGTGATGGCTTGCTGCAGTTGGGAGATAGTACTCTCGTTGTCTCTCTTGCTCCGAGCTGATGGCTGGTTGGAGTAGTCGACGACGGAGCTCGACTGGAAGTTTATCTTTGCTATCCCAGGTGGAGGCATCAGCAGCACACTGCTCGTCTGTGACTTGTTAAAGAAGTATAGAAAGTAGCTATAAGATAAGTTGGCGTAGGAAGTGTGAGCTGCTGGAGTGCCTTAGTTGTTAGGTGTGTTGAGGGTATTGCTGTCTATCTTTAGTAGTTTCACAGCATCGTAGGGCATGAGCTCCTCCTCGTCCACTGGCTCGTCGTAGTTGAAGGCCTTTTTCTTTTTCTTCTTGCCCTGCTTCTCGCTCTTATCCAGTGAAAAATAGCAAGAAATCCTTAAAGACTGAAAGATAAGTGGGGAGGTCTAATTTTAGAGTGACTCTGTATTGGGACCTTGCTTCTCATCTGGATTTAGCTTGCCCCTCTCGTCTTAGAAGAGGGTTTGGAAACTATTGGCAGGTAACTGCTAGGTCTGGTCGAAATCTCCAACAGCTTGGTCAAAGCCAGGATGAGGTGGAGGCACTTGAGACACATCGTAGAAGTCAGAGTGCATCTAGTTGCTTTGGGATCCATTATTGAAGCTCCCTATCTTGTCTTTAAAGTAAGATCTCAGCGCTAAGAAGATTAGCAACTCCAGCACTGGCATTAGGAATATATTAGAAACACCTCTTTAAGTATAAACTGCATATAGTAAGTTGTGAATATGGGGATGTAGTAGAGCACTCCGAAGAATTGGAAGGGGTCTGTGTTATCCTTAGGGCGGCAGCTGTTAGTGTAGCTGCAAGTGGCTGTCGAGTTTAGATCTCTCTGCTTGCATGATTGTAGATCACCGCATCTGAGTTGGAAGCAGCAGCTGCTTGCGCAGTCCTGATCACTTTAGCAGAATTCACTCAGAGCGTATCTTGTCAGTGTGACATTTACTGAACTAGCTACAGGAAAATGAAGACAAATATTTACTTTGAGCAGAGGCTGAACTGACAGATTCAGATATTAAAATGAAGGCAAGAACAAGTTTCAATGCTCTGCCCCTTTCTTTCTGAGTGTAAGATTTTTAAGTTTTCATTGCAAAAGGGCATTAAGATTAATTTAATTCAATTCAAGCAGAGTTGAGCAGCTTCTGTTACATGAAATTAGATCGTTATAAGATGAATTTTAAATATTTCACAAATAAATTATTGCCTAATCAACATCTAAGAACTATCGTAATCATTGATGAGGAGTCAATTTGTATTGGGCAATATCTGGAATTAATGAGTAAGTATTTCAGAGACTGTACACCATCTAAAAATGAAACCTTTCTTTACTCTTACTCATTTACATTATTGTGTCTTCTATTTAATTTATACTCTCTATAGAACTTCAGTAGCCACTAACTAACTTGAGACTTATGAAGGGAGCGGCAGGCAGCGGCAACGGGCCTGGCTCCTAGAACCCTATCACTATTAATAATCAGGCCCTCAACAGAGCAGGCCAACTGCAGAATTAAACCAACCCACCCTCAATTATGAAAGGCAGGGATTCCTCCTCAAGTGTGGGTAGAACCATCAACAATAACAACACCTCTTCAATTGGTTTAGAAATGAGAATTTTATTATTGTGTTGGTGGGAAGGGAGTGAGCAGCAACTACCAGTCGATAGTGAGTCATGACAGGCACGTCTCCTTCGACAGGAACTCAGCCTACAACTCCAATCCTCATAACCTAAGTCAGGCAGCCAACAACAGTACCGCCCTAGCCACACTCATAGCATATTAATTGTATAAGAATATATGCAAGTAGCAAATGGGAACAACAAGTACGGCAGCGCAGTTGGAAATGGCATGAGTGGTATACAGAGGAAGAAATCTCCCATCGATGCTTAGCTAGCAGCAGTCAACGCCTACCAAGATGAGAACCAGCCCAATCTATCCCAATAAATATTAAATAGACTTTATTATACTGATTATAGTGAATGGAGGAGTAGGGATGAGTGGGAACTCAGTGGGCAAGTAGCTGAACAGCCTGGCTGAGGAATACAAGTAGATGCAGAAGCGCATGGACGACAGACTCAAGCAAGAGATTGAGAACCACGCAGTCGCTCCAACATACAAACTTACTTTTAGATTTTGCTCCTGTCACTGGCAAGGTACCAGCAGTGGTGATCAAGAAATTCAACTAAAAGGATATCAGAGCCATTCAAAGACGTAAGTCAACCTCCCCTCTTCAGAGCAACGACAACATCATAAACACCTCTGGCACGGCAGCTGGCTTCCTCAACAGTCAAAGTGATTTCAATAACCCTCCCCTCTCCAGCTTCTCAAATCCCATGCTCTCAGGCTCCCAGGGCACAATTAACACAGCTGGAGGCATCCCCAATCAAATGTTCTTCCGCTCTCAAAGGAGTGTGGCCATGCGCATCAAAGACAGCTACGAGAACGAGCTGCAAGGCATGGAGAGAGGAAAGCTAGAGCTCATTCAGAAGTTGAACGACGCACTGCTTGAGCTGGATAAACTGAACCAGGACAAAGCTCAGCTCTCGAATGCTTTGATATAGTAGTTACAGTTCGTGCGTGACTTACAGAAGGAGACAACTAAGGGAGAAGACATTAAGGGCGTGGTGAGTGATGACCTCAAGTTTGAGCTGAGATAGGAGAAGGAACTCTGCCTCGCTTTGAAAGAGCAGCTCAAGCATGCAGAGCAGGAGAGACTTAGACTGCTGGCTAGGATGCAGGACTTGGGCCACCATCTCACAGAGGGTGAAGCTAAACAAGGGGACCTGCAAGTTGAGGTGAGCGTGAGAGGTAGCAACTGCGAGCAATTACTGAGGGAGATTGAGGCAGATCAGTAAGACATCCTAGCCAAGGACCAGCTCATCCAGCGAATAAGAGATCAGCTGCTCAACAACAACGAAGCCATCAGGTCTATGAAGGACTAGCTGGAGCAGGTTGTGGATGAGAAGCGAGAGACCCACGGGAGGATGAGGGCCCTGGAGGACAAGTACGAGGAGGTGGTTGGCAACTTCGAGCGAGAGCAGAGAGAGACCCACGACATGCAGACCAGGCACATCAAGCTCATCACTTCCAACATCCTCTTTGAGAATCTAAAGTTTTTCAAATTGCTTACTTTATCTGAAAGAGGTGCATAATAAGAACTTGTAAGACCACTTCAACCTCCTCAGAGATCTGGCCAGGAGAAAGTTCCATAACAATTAATTCATCTCGAATCATCTCTCATTATATCTCTAGTTCCAAATGAAGAGGGGCCTTAAAGTAATGAGGGCTCTTTTGAAGTAGAATAGGAGGCAGAGACTAAGGCGCTATATGTACCTTTGGTTTGCAAAGGCACTCAACCCCATGCGGGTCAAGCAACACAAGAAGCGCTTGGCTGTGCAACTTAGACACAGAAACCCTTCCATGCTGGCTTTTTACCAGTGGCAGTTGGCTTTCTAGCTCTCCTAGTCTCGCACACACAAAATTAAGCAGTCTATCTAAACACTTATAGAGTGAGAAAGTTTATCTTTGCTCTTGATATATATCTAGCGAATGCTGCAGTCAAAAGACGATTATCACTTGCGAGCACAGAAGTTCATGTTTATCAAATGGCGAGATGTGATAAGGCTCAACTCAGAGGACAGGCGAAGGATTCTTACCAAATTCATGATCAAGCGACACAGAGACTACCTCGCTACTCACTTTTCTCGCTGGCTCGCCTACTCTCAAGAACTTAAAATATTATAAAGCAGTCTTCATATTTGAATTCATTTTGTAACTTGAGAGTCAGATATAGCTTAATGGACTTGCTCAGCGACTGGCTTACAAGAAATACGCGGGTGCTTTATTCTTCGGGTGGCGACAAGTGGTAGCTGACTTGAAGAACAGCAGACTAGCTGTGCTGAGTCGAGTGTTCAAGAACATGCGGATATTCACCCTCACTCGCAAGCAACTCAGAGCACAGACTTGGAACGTCCTCAGGGAACAGAAGAGACACACTCACAACCTAGAATATCGATATGAAGTTGGTGATTATTATTATTTGCAACCTTGTTAAAGCTTGCTTCGACGGGTGGCGCATTCAAAAGGAACACCTGAAACTTTACAGAGTGACCTCCCTTCTAAACTAGGATGAATACATCAGGCAAGAGCAAGCAAAGCAAGTCATCCACCAAGTCACTTATTATAAAAATATAAACTCAATTAATTATTTGTTTAACTCAAGAAGACCAGCAGTGATTCAAGGCACAGGCTACAAGGGCACTTGCTAAGTGCTTTGGGAAAAAGCTGTACCAGTACTTCCGCAGGTGGCGAGAGCAGACAGAGGCCAAGCGGCAGATGGTAGAGAGCAACTTAAGGCAGAGGGTGATCACTGTCTACCTCAGATACCTCAGAGAGGGCTTCAACAGCTTCCTCCTCCACAAGGGACAAGCTCTCATCTACAAATATTAATATAATTAAAATAATTTTTTTAATTATTTTATGTTTATATTTTAATCTAGTTTCAGTCTGAGGTGATAGCAGACGAGCAGGAGCGCATCAAGGACAGCCAAACCCAGCTCGTCCAACAGCACCTCGACATCCAAGAGAAGAAGCAGCTACAATACAAATCAGATTTAATATTAATTTTTTAGCGCCAGCAGTGCCTGAGCAGCAAGCAGATAAAGAAGATCCTATCCACTGCCTACGAAAAGCGACTGAGGGAGCAGTTCTAACTCTGGCAAGCCAATCTCACAGCCAAGGCTAAAAAGTCAGACCACCTTGAGAAGGTAGTGGGCAGGTTGAACAGAAGGTAGAAGCGACTGGCGTTCAATAGGTATCTAGCCAAAGTCAAGGACATGAGGAGGGAGCTTAAGTGCGAACTCAAAGTCAAAGACATGTCCCTCAGACTTAAATGATCATAGTCAGCATTAATTTGTATCTTACTTGAGGAGAGACTGAAGATGAAGGTGTTCAAAGCGATCCTCTCCTTCTCCTAGAGCCACCTGCGAGCCAAGAACTATATGAGGCGACTGCTCATGAGGCTAGACTTGTCACTCAAGGAGACCATCTTCAAGCGGTGGCAGAAGTACGAGAACCACAAGAGTGTGAAGCTCCTGCAGCAGGGCCAAAACGAAATCGTGGAGCACTTAAGTGAGCTCCAGAACGACTTCCAAACCAAAGCTGATCAACTATATTTCATTATAAGTACTATTTAATTATATATTTTTCTTACTAGAGGACATAAACTAGCAGAACAAGAAACTGAGGGGCACACTTGCAAACAACGGGAGGAGGCTCATAAGACTTGCCTTTCAAAGGTGTCTGGAAAGCACACTAGGCTTTGGATTTAGCAGGTGGGTTGACTTCGTAGAGCAGGAGCGCATGAAATAGAGAAAGCTGGCTTCCAAATACGTGCACCTTTTCAAAGGCACTCTTGCTAACGCCTTCAGAACCTGGTCTCAAAATATCAGACACCAAATGAGAAAAATCAATATTATCATACTTTGCTAGTGAGACATATCAATTGACTAATTTTCAAATGCAGTTGATCTATGAGGAAGGGATTGAGAGTGAGGAAAAGCAGATTGCCAAAATAGAAAGTGAAATGAAGACAGGAGACAAGTCTTTTCAAAGGGATGCGGATCAGTCGAGCTCTCAACTTGAGAAGGTGAGAGGAAGCTAGCAGGAGTTCATGAAGAAGCATTAGAATTGCCTCAGAGCACTCATAAATAAGAAGGACAATCAGGACTTCGTTTCAAAGTAAAGGCACTGCAATGATAAGAAAAATTTATTCTCTATACACATCCTTCAGACTTGGAATTAATTTGTCAAGTCTAGGAAGAGGTGCATTAACGTACTCTCAAACGTGATCTAGAAAACACTTTGGCATCAAGGACTCAAAGCCATTAAAGAAAGAGCTAATGAAATAGCCAGTGACACTAAGAGACAAGCTCATACTCGAACTCTAGTCTACAAATATGCTAAGATCAAGCTGAGGTATGCCTTCGCAGAGTGGAGGGAGTTTTAAAAGCGCCTTATTGTCGGCTTTACACAGATGTTGAGCTAGGAGGAGCAAGATTTAATCAGAGAGAGGGAGAAATATCGCAGTCAGGTTATTTAAAGAGTCAAGGACTAGATGCTGCAGGAGGGGAGAGAGAAGAGTCTCTTTGAATTATTCCTCTCTTGGAAAAACTACTCAGCCAATCTCAAACTCCTAAGAGTGAAGGTAGAAACCTATCAGAGCTAGTCAGTGGACAGAGACAGGCAAAGAGTGATTAGCAAGTGGCAGTCTCGCCATTTACAAACTCAGAAGTTCAGACATTAGAAGCAAAAGATTGATAGAGTCTATCAACGCAACCTCGTAATCACAATCTTTGACTCATGGAGGCAATTTAACTACTTGAACAAGCGAATGAGTCGATCTTTGAGCAACTTAGCATAAGTCTTGGATAAGGTTTACAAGAAGCAAGCTTTGAAGCGTATATGGCTAGAGAGTGAAAGAAGGTAGTTCATCTCAGAGAGAGCAAAACTCAGATCTACTGAGTAGATCCTGATTACTCTCAATTTCTTAGCCCTCAAGAAGAAATCATAAAATTTGAAATGTCTTTTCCTCTTTAGGTTTTAATCTTAAGCCATATTCGAGATGAAAAACTTCGGAATGAGATAGAGGAAAAACTTCAAAGGCTTGCAAGCAGTGCTAAAATATCATTTGACAAAAGGAGTAAGAGAGTTATTCAATCGTTGGCGCGAAGAAAGCCAGAGGAAGGCTGTTGCAAAGTTCATGAGTGAGGAAGGCCCAGTCGCTGTCTAAAATCACATCCTCAAGAAGATGATAAAGAATATTTATTATAAGCTCCTTCTATTCAACTTATGATATACAACTTGAAGACCAAAGTTCGAGAGGAGGGCTTTGCTCCAAGAGAGATCAATGAGCTGATAGTGCACAACCGTCGCACCTCACTCCAGACTTTGGAGAAGTCAATCTGTCGCCTAGTGAGCTACAAAGACAAAGACCTCTATCTGCTACCGAAGTGCCTAGACCAGTGGAAGAAGTGGGTGCAGCTCCGTAAGATCTACCGCTACTGGCTCAACTACATGAACTGCAAGATCGACATCAAGCGATCTCCTCTTTTCTGGGCCTTCTAAAAGTGGCGCCATGGGGACTTGGAGCGTAAGGCGCAGCTGAGCAAGCTTAAGAAAGTTTTACTGCTTAATATCAGCTGCAAGAACGAAGATAAGATGCATGATCTGGTCACTAATCTTGAGCAAGCAGATTTTAATAGTACTCTCTATACTTTTTCAAATTCTAGATGGTGCTACTGAGGAGTTGACGGAGCAGAGAGACTTACTACTGAAGAGGTATGTGGGTTCATAGAGGTTAGCACTGGCTGTCATCAACAATTAAAACGAGCTTACCAAGCAGAAGGCTTTGTCCAGGTGGACCAACGCAAACTAAAAAGCTGTCCAAGAAGATTACGAGGACGCTCTAAAGGAGAACCTAGTGAGGATATAAACTCTAAAGAATCGAATTAAGTAACTGGAGCACTCTAATGTTGATCAATAGCAATAGAGGAAATAAATTTTCTTTTTGAGTATGTTGAGATAGCTGACTAGAATGAAGAACTGAGGCAAGGAGCTCTAGATGGAATAGAGATGGCCAAGCAGATCGACGACCTTAACAGAGATAGAGAGAAGTTGAGTGTTGATCTAATAAATTGACCCTGCTTATTAAATATGTGGCTATTCTGATCTGGCTGATAAAGCGATAACAATAAAGAAGCTTCTCGAGGATAACAATAACTTAAGTGTAAGGCTTTCAAATGCACAAGAAGAGGCTTAGAACTTATCACAAATTATGAAGATGCATTTATATAGTATGCAAACTTAATCCACATGTCTTAAATGAGGTTGCAAGAGAGCCAAGACAGATTCGCAAGGAGCAACGCCCTCAACCGATATCAATCTCCAATCTATGATAACGACTACTGAATATCACTTTGCAAATTAGAAAAACACATACACACTTGCACTCAATTCATACTTAACTTCTCTCTATAAGTGTTATGAACTATGAATTATCTATCTAACTAGAAAAAAATTATCCATCTACTTTATTTTGTTATAGGTTTTACTTTCTCACTCTGAGTCAAAGTTTATTCTTGAGGGAGTGAGAAATAATTTAATCAAGCATCACAAAAGAAAGTTTGGGAATGAGTGCAGAGTAAACTTTGTTAGGGAGCGGGATAAGCTTTGTAGGGGAGTGCTTGGAGTAATTAGTGAACGACTTCGGGGAGCAAACTTTCGTGCTCACTTTGTCCCTCAGTCTAGTCTTTGGCTACACCTCCGTGTCCTTCGCAAAACTTATGTGCAGAGGCTTACTAGGGCAAGAGGCATTGCGAAGGTTGGGGTTGGAGAGAGTGCGTGATGATGAGCAGACCGAGCAAGAGAGGTTAAAGGGAATAAGCAAGTTTGACAAGGTCCTGAGGATATTCGGATTTTAAGGAGCGATTGAGA
>JAJKFJ010005180.1:0-19688 GCA_027382625.1 Tetmemena sp. SeJ-2015
AGACTTTAGATTGCCTGTTTAGGGTTAAAATTTAGCATGATTATAAGTATTAATAAAGAAATTAATTATACACAACTTATTTTCACTTTCTTATCATATTATGGGGTTTTGGGGTTTTGAATGAGCAGGTTGGATCTATTTTTCCTATCAGAGAAATTATTAGGAAAATTTTTTAAAGATAGCGATTAAAAGACTCCTTCTTATATAAAGATGTTGAATTTCTAGCCTAGCTTGTCTCTTTTATAAACTAAATCTTGTAAGTTTAAAAACTTTAGTTTCGATCAGACATAAATACATGGAAAAAAGATAGTAAAAATAAACCAACTTTTAATAGTTCTCATTTATTTTAAAAGTTATATTTGCATCCCCTAAATTTGGTCATATCTTATTTCTAATTTTGTTTTTTCTGGACATATTCACTTATCTTTTAGCTGCCATCTATTTTTTACCTCTCAAGTAGTTGCATCATTTTAACTCTAGCATCCTCTTTGTTTCCAATTTTAACATTCTCCAGTCCCATAGTGATTTTGCCATTCTCTGAGTTAAAAGTTTCCTACTTGCTCTATTAGTGGTCTTGATTTGCTTCTCTTTCCTTGGATGATATGAATTTAAGTTTGAGAGTTTGATGCTGTGGTTTGGCTATTTGATTGCTCATCCCTTTTTGCTATGATGAGTCTTAAGCATGATCAAAGTTGTAAATCTCATAACCTTCTTGTCTATTTCTATTTGAGGGTTTCTGCATGATGTTGTTGCTATTATTTAAATCCATTTTCTAATACAACTGCGCTTATTCCTGTAGGTCCTCTTTAGCTGAAGCAACGATTTCTATTTGTTAAATAGAGAATTTTAAACTACTCTCTATATATAATGATTTAAGAGACATTTTAGGTTTTGCTGCTATGGGTTTATAGATCCACAAATTTGGCCTTTGTGTTTTTGCTAAGTGCAAACTTCCCATTTGACAGGTCTCCTTCCAGCTATACAATAATTCAATTATATATATATATATATATATATATATATATATATATATATATATATATATATATATATATATATATATATATATATATATATATATATATATATATATATATATATTGTGAAGCTTTGAAGAGGAAGGAAGAATAGTAGTCTAGTTCAACAAGTTCTTGTTTCGGGTGATCTTGATCTTATTTCCTAGCCCGTTTTGTCTCACCTGATTGGGGTTATAGAGCTGGATTGGATCAAATTATAAATAAAATTAAAGAACTAACCTAAATGTATAATGGATTAATGAAGTCTGAAGCAGAGCTGATGGGATAATTCTAATCCAATAGATTCTTATTCTCAGAATTAACTCTGTTCTTTTCCAGAGCTAGAGAGGGTCTGTTATTTGGGATTGGACTGATCTAGCCAAGAGATTATGGCTATAAACTTATGTAAAATATGAAGAAACAAAGAATAGGGACTCAACTTTTTTTTTAAACTGTACTTCTTTCTCCCAAATAAATTCTCAGCAACTTAAGGATTAGACCCCTTAGGATGAAACTAGTTGTTATGATAGTTCTTTGACATGATTTGAGAGGAGTTTTATTGGATGGTAGCTCCGTTGCTAAAAGCTATTTTGGACATTTGGTTTTAAAGGCTATACTCGTCCATCCTCACCATTGACAAATTGGTTTAAGGAGTTTGAGACTGTAAAATAAACTAAGTATAATTAAAATATTGAAGTAACTGTGGAAACTTTTGGCCATTTATAAATTTCTGAGGGGACTTAGATCTAGCTTTGGTGTTGTTATCATATGGGAGAAAAGTGTGTGAGAGCATGGCGGCTGCTTGATGATAGGGTATGTTATTAAAATATAATATGCTTATTCAAGGTAAATTAATAGTTGCCCATTTAAGACTAGGCATTGTTGTGATGCTTTGATGCAGTGGATGGATTGCCTGCAGTTGACGGTTTCACTTTTCTCTTCTGTTGAATTAGAGACCTCTCTCCCATACTCCCATTTTGATTAGTCTAGCTTTGGACTTGCTGACTTTAGAAATGAGTAAAATCTTTTATGCCATTCATTTACTAAGGACCATTTTGATTTTAAACATGAGATTGAGACTGCATCTATAATCCACTACCGTTGCTATTAAGATAAACGAATAACATATATTTCAAAGGATTAAAGATAGATGTTATGAATTTATTGAAGTTTCTTATCGCTCTTTAGATCCACCATCAAGTTCTGGTTCATGTGAATTACCCCAGGCGATTTACTCACTCTTTAAAATTTAAAACCTACATCATACACATTATTAAATATTTCTCTGGCAACATTATTTTGAGTGAAAGTCTACTGCCTTTGAATTATAGCCTGCTTTAAGATGAGTGGTTATGATGTTTGCTTATCTTTCTCTCCATTAATGAAATGGCCGAATCCCTCATCTCTATTTTCCAAGCTAACCTCATTTCTTTACTTGAGCCCACCAGCTTATTTACTTTAGCCTTAACCCTGAGCTTGTTATGAATTGAGCACGCTCTTATTTACCATCAGCATGGCTTGGTATTGAATTTGAAGACTGTTTGTGTCCATGGCATAGGCATGATGCTAAACCCTTAGCTAGTCAAAACTTCTATCCTAGTTCAAGGCCTGAATTTACTGCTATCGAAGTGCTAAACCATTTTGAGCCTGTATCTTGCTTCCATTTGATAAAATCCCTTCAAGAAATATTTTCAAAATAAGAATGATAGCTTATAGCTAGATTTGATGTCTTGAGTCTTGTTTAAAATGAACTCCCTATAAGGGGAGGTATCATTTGCTACTGTACTCGGGTTTTAGGTAAGGTTGTTCTTCAAAGAAGCATTTAAATTTCTTGATTACCCTCCTCCTATCTTATTAAAAAGTTCATAAACTTTTAATCTTTAGGGACCGTTTCCCCTTTGCACCTTAACTTGATGGTTTGTAAAACACTAAGTTCTCCAAGGCAGTTTGCTGCTGAGGATTGACTTACTGTTGATTTAGAAAGTGCTCTTACTTTTACAGCTGTTTTTTGCTGTTTTTTAATTCGTTCACTACCTGCTATTGTTACAACTGTTAGGAATTGCTGTTCATGTTCGTGAAAGTTTAAAAAAGAAAGCTTAAAATATCAATCATAGTTATAATTAAGTGATAATAGGAATGCTCTATGCATTCTTAGGCTTCAAGTTAGTATTGATTTCTTAGGCAGTTTGGGATTGGAGATTGTTGGTTTACTTTTCACCTTTAGAAAGCTATAAATAAATGATATCCTTTTCGAACGAAATTGTTTCTCATGAAAGAGCTATTTGCCAGGATGCTATTGTTTCCACTTGGCTGATTCTGCTACAAGTTTTGAGCATTTTTCCTCTTTTCCATGATTTTAGTATCAATTTGAGAGGAGAGTTAAACTTGGTGAGAATTGGGTATGGGTTGATCGTTGGCTTGGCCTTTTGAGAAAACAACTTCGGCTTGAGTAGTAGCAGCAGTATTATTACTCATCATTAAAGGAGCTCTGTAATAACAATAATAAATGTTTAACTCATATCTCAAGAATAATTATATTACTCAAAAACATCTAAAATAGATGTACAAATTGAGTAAGAAAAGTAAATTGGCGATATTAATGTATCAACTTAACTAATTAGAAGAGGCATTATAAAAGTTAATTTAGAATTTAAGTTGTTTCCTGATTAATGAAACCTTAATAATTTGCAGGCATGCAAGGACATCTCCCCAGTGGATAATAGCAAACTAGCTCCTATCCTACTACTAGTGGCCAATAGTAAGTTGATCTTTATTTTCCTATGGATAGTTGCTGTATTAGCCTAAAATTTATAACTGTGTTATAGATTGTATAAGCCCCTCTACTCTGCTGAAGCACAGAGCAATCCATCTTGCGTTTTTTGTAAGAATTGTTTAAATCACAGATGTTATTAGTTGGAAATATTCCTTAAATTTACATTTTGAAAAATTGAATTGTTCACTGAAAAAGAAAAACTAATTAAGGTTAATTAAAACTCAAGGCACCTATTTTTCAATATGAGTTATTGTACCCTCCTCCTCCTCCATATCCAGGGCTTGCAGATTAGCTCATTCCTCCACCTGGAAACATCATCCCACTAGCTGTTGCAGCATTATAGTGATAAATGCCTCCCTGAGACATATACTGAGGACCTCCATGATTCTATTGAACTCTTTCTAGCATTTGAGTTAAGCTATCTAGCAAAGTTTCATCCTGAGCTAAGGTCTCAATCATTTGCTCTGCTGAGCGAGGGTTATCTCTTTGCATCGATTCGAAAGCGTCCTTAATTCCAAAGAGGAGAAGTTGCTCTTACTCAGAAGAGAGTGAGTTAAGTAGATCTTCAACTGTCACTTCGTGGTCAGATATGTATTCACCCTTTTAATTCACTCCTTTAAAGAAAATTAAACTTTATAAGCATTTTAAAATTCACTAGTTCAGCTCTGTCTCTATATTTCACATCCTCATCCTAAAGGTTATTAGCATTTTTAATTCTTTCTCACCTTAAGATTATTACCATTCTTGTTATCTGAAGCAAAGTCCACTTTAATTGTGCGTCCATTTATCTCAGCTTTGTTTAGGTTTCTGAGCGCAGATGCAGCCACGTCCGGGTCTCTATACTCGCAGAATCCATAACCTTTGGGTTGATTCGTTTTGACATCAGTTTTCAATCTGAATTGCTCAAATGGACCTGCTAGTCTGAGCGTGTCTCTCATGTCTTGCTCAGTAGCATCATAAGGAATATTTCTAAATCAAATATTAAGGAATATTCAATAATATATATCATCTTACATTAATCAAAATGTTAACCTTTATAGAGTTGCTTTCTATTTTATTATCAAATTCATTAAACTAATAGATAATTATCATCCATTTGTGCTTTATTAATGAAGAAGTAATAAGAGACTAAAAGAGGAAGATAAACTTCTAAGAGAGTGGAAACTTATGGCAATAGCAATGAAACTTAAAACACTCAATATGAAGATAAAGACGATACTGAATAGAGCATCGATTCTGAAGAATTAAGGAGCAAATTTTTATATTATATACGTACATGAATGCAATAATTTTATAGCACAAAATCTAATAAGAAAAAGGTGGTTAAAATTGATGACATTTCAACTTCTATAATAATTACAAATTATCAAGAGGAAGAAAATGATGAAAATCGGCAAAAGATAGTCAGCAAGAATTTAAGTTTGTTTAATCAAAATTCTTTTGAATTCTGATAAAGAGAAAAGGAAAAAACTTTTAATGCCTCTCAGGGATAGAATCCAAATGGGACCTCTCGATAAATATGAAAGCTATAGTAAGTATGGTTTTGAATGCTTTGTTTGAAATAAATCACTCATCATGAATTCCTCTTTTATCATTGATATCCCATGTTATTATAAGTGTTCTTACTTGAAATAATAGATAGATTCCCTTGGAAATTCATGATCCATCTGATTTTGTTGATTGTAACAACTCTCTAAGTCTGCTTCCTGGTAAGCTCATAGGGCCAACACTACCGAGCTCATGCTATTGTCTTCTATCGCTAATTTTTCGACGATGGAACAGACTATTAAAATCCAACTTACCCCAGGACTAAACACTTCTTCAATCTTAAAGACCTAGCAGAATTCATTTAATAATCAGTTAATGCTTACTATGACCTCACTAATGGGGATATGCTAGACCTATATTCTTAGTAAAAGGGAGGAAACACTTGCATTTTCAGCAAGGACCCTAAAGAGATATGCCCAGTTAGAATGGATGTCACCTACTTGAAGAAGTCATATGTTGGCCTTTACGATCTTGATACAAAAATTATTAATGCTTTATTGATTTCTATTTCTAATAAACTTGAGTATGGACTTACCAATGAAAACTTTGAAATGTTTAAAGAGCCGTATATAAGCGATGGAACTTTAAAGTAATTCTTAAATCTCACCCAGTCTATAAACCTAAATTACAACGTCACCATAGACTATTCTCGATATGACGATTTTTAAACTAGTTGCTTCGTTTGGCAGATCAAACAGCAGTTTGATTAAAAAGAAGTGTTTTTTTTTTCCTTATTGTTTGATTTCTAAGACCGAAATTTAATTAAGCTCACTCTTAATCTCGACACAAAGACTTGTGATAAGACTGGAGAACTCCTAAATAATGCCTATGTCGCCACGAATTGTTTCATGGTCTTGATTTTTGGGATTACTTCCTTAGTCTTGCACATTTTATATTGCTCGTTTAAAATATTGTTCTATATCACTTTTAAATAAATACCTTGAACTTATAATACTACCTTAAGGTAGCTAGACTGTACAAAGATATTAGACAAAAATACAAAGAGAGTCAAGACTTTGGCGCAACTCCACTAATGAGGCTTGTAAGAATATTTTTTTTCCAGTTCATGATATCTTTAGCAACGCAGCAAATCTATGATCTCAACTAAAAATACCTAATATAAGAAGCAAATCACAAATCTATATTAAAGCATAACAAGAGATGATGAAGAAATGAGTGAGCAATAAATTGATGCCATAGTGCAAAGTACAAGTAAAAATCTCAAGTGGGAAAATCTCACCTTCTCAGGTAAGAACAAAATTGGATCCTTAATTTGTAACTAGATAAGGTAAAGATTTTCAGCTACTGGTCAATAGTCATAATTGTGGGAAACTTCTTTCAAATATTTGGATCTGTTATGTTCATAGCTAGAGACTCGATACCTCTTTCAACTTAGACTCTGTTTGTTGGATTAGGGTGCTTCTTATGTTGGATCTCTATAACAAAATACATAGAGCACTCTCAAGATTTCTCATTCTAAAACACTTCAATAATATCTTATATTCATTCTTTTCAAGGACAGTGGCATACTCCGGGCCTGATATTTTCAGAAATTTAATAAACGTACTTCCGATTTTCATTGGCTTTGCAATGTTTGGGATGTCTGTGTTTTGGCAAGGTTGGCGTTTCTAGCAGCCTTCAAACGCTTTCAATACCCTCTACTGTATGATGATGGGAGACGAGATATCAAATACTTTTATGGAAGTTATGTAGATTGATCTGATAGTGGGTGCTCTCTTCATTTTCACATTTGTGTTTCTTTCCATGCAGGTGTTGATGAATATTTTCATCATAATCGCAGGAGATGCCTTTGCAACTATCAAAGATAGGTAGAAGTAAACTTAACTTAAATATAAGGTGTAACAATAAAAATTATTATTTTTGGAATATGACTGGTTGGAAGATGAATAATTGAAAAATGAGGAAGGTCCTCGGAAAGGTGAAGTCTTTAATATTTCTTCCTAGCTATATATATAATCCATTTATTTGTGAAGGAGAATAGGAAGAATCTTCAAGCACTGACTCCTAAGAAGATAACACAGATTCAAATGGCATCTCGCACAAAAAGCGTCGATAGATTTCTTATTTGACCATGAAGAAAATCGTCCTCAATGACTTAGAAGATTTCTAAAAACAACAATAACAGTAATTGGAGCAAGATTAGGCAAATAATAATCAGCCCCAATCATAGTTCAATACACTTAGCATAGTTTAAAACTAAGAAACCACACCAATTTCAGACAGATAAAGCTAAATAGGCCGATTAATATCTGTCATAGAGGATCAAGAATTACAAGCCTTAAGAGAAGATTCTCTTTCTAGAGTAAGAGCTACTTCTCGATTCGCCGTGCCAAAGAACTTAATTTTAATATGCAATTTGTTTAGTATCAAAGTTGGAATCGCAAGTTATAGGCACACTCGGAGTAAAGTCTGACTTAGATTTCCAGTTATCTATTACAGACGAGACGCCTGTGAGATTGGGGCTATAAAATGATGACTCTATTAAGCAGAGGGTCTCTTAATCACTGTAATACTAATTTCTTATTTATTGTTCACTACAGAACAACAATCAAAGACTAACAAGAGAAGTGAGCCCAGATAAGTATCATGACAACATAGATCCTTTCTTCTAAATTATAATTACTATTTTCTTTGATGGATTAGGGCAGAGTTTGCCAAATAACAATAAGCCAAGAACTAGTTAGAGGAATATGAATCAAGCTTACACTTTGAGATCTCAAGATAGTGTGTATATTGAGAATGACAACTCAATTTTGCAACAGGAAAATCCAAGAAACAAGTTATAGTGAGAGATATATTTGTTGTTCTTTAATTTAAGTTAGGCGATGAGTTCAATCCTTCTTTCTTGAATAAAATTAGTCCTGACTTGTTAGCTACTCTAAAAAAGGTTCGCGAGATAAAGTCCTCTCTAAGGGATGAGTCTAGGAAGTTAGAGCAAACTTATAAACTAAATTACTTATGTTCTAGTTTAACTGTTGTTAAAGATATGCGGAAGTTTGGAAATTCTGTTAGAGGAGCCATGCAAAAGGGAGAGCTCTTTATAAGTGTGGGAGAGCAATAAATCAAGGAGAGTAGACTTAGTGTGATGTCTCAAATTATCTTCCACAATTTAAAAGTAATAAATTATTGTTATCGAATTGAAGGAAAAGGTGATGGATATAAGAGCTAGAATAGAGAGGGAAGAGTCAATAAGCAGTGATCAAAGCAATGATGAAATTGAATTAAAAAACGATAGCGATTGAAGCAAAGAATTTTGCTTATTACTTTGATGATTAAATGATATTTCTACGAATAATAATCTTCTGAGGTTGTTTATTGTAATCGATGGTATTTAAATTAATGAATAACGTGTATTTGATGTATTTAATTAGATTTGTGATTATCTTAGTCTTCACTTTTTGTCTCTAGATCTCCTTTTTTAACTTTCTACGACTATCTCATTCCAATCTGATCTTAATACAATCGTGTAGTAAGCAAATTTATGAATTTTATTTATATACGACTTAGTACGAGATAGTGTTAATAAAGTGAGCTAAGAGAGGACCGAACCACAATGCCTCAATGCCAGACTTGAAATAAAATACCTGCACTAAGCAAGTTGGAACACCTATAATCCAAAAGCCGATTAAATCATTTTTTTATAAATGTTTGAATGGATATATTTATTTCCATGTTTATGGTGAATATAGAACCCTTGCCTTGTCTTCCCATGCCAGCTATAATGCCAGAGCCGATGCATTAAGTGCAGTCAAAAATTATGAAGAGACCAATCAGTACAAAAGCCTAGTGGACAAGAGATATCACTTCCTAGCTACCAGTATAAAGCATAATACATTTCTAAGTTTAACCTATTGATATGAGTAAAGAGGGAGATTATCATATCATCGAAAATAAGCATGATAGTTACTGACATTGCCGCCCAGCAGAGGGCAAATATCGTGCACACGAAGGCAAACTTTTGAGCTGCATGAACGTCATTTTGACCGATTTTGTTTCCCACTGAGATTGCGGTGGCTTGAGTTAGACCGACGGGAATCATATAGAACATCAAAACTACGTTTCAAAAGTTAAAATATGCAAGGATTAATGTTGTTTCTGCAAACTGTCTGTGCAGCTAGTACACTGGTAGCCATGAAAGAGGAAATAAAGGTGAACATGTCGAATGCCCACCAAGACCACAAAATCATCCCACAGGATTCGAGAGACATCTACAATTAGGGTAGTAGGTTCTGATAGCATCTCTCATCTTTCCAAGAAACCGAATACTGATTGAATTAAAAAGAAAAAAGTTACTTAAGCACTCTACCATATTTATATGAAATATTAAGAATCTGGAACGCTTTATAATTGTGAAGCAGATTAAAAATCGATTGGTAAAATGAATTGAAGTGGCGATCGCAACACCGTAAAGCCCCATCTGTAAGTAGTCAACGATGAACAAGGTAATAGGGATTCAAATTAAATAAGTCAGATATTTATAGATGTGAAGAAGGAAAGAAAATATGTTAGTCCACATCGAGAATTTAACTTCTTTCTGACCTGCTAAATACTTTGAGTAAACCTATTTTAAGTGAGGAGGTGCTTTATTTTATAAAAATTCTTAAGTTAAGTATGGTAGACTCCAAACATAAATTACCCAGGTAAGACAAGCAAAGTGTAGATCCAAGTTTTATGCGCCACTGATTCTGGCTGGCCAATTTAATTTTTGCTATAATTTAAATTAGCAAGTAAAACTACTTCGAAAATATAAAGATTAAGGATATGCTCGCGAAAACCATGACATTTAGGATAAGTTCAACTGCATATATTTATTATTTTCTATAAATTTTAAGTTGTCTCTTTAAGTAAACGTTACAGAGGATGTATTCCTTTTATCCATTTGCTTATGATATGAGAGTAGTTAGGGCATTATTAAAAGAGATCTGTATTGACATTAGTAGAAGTGAAAGAGATACTGTTGCAAGACCATAAATAGCAAGATTCTCTATAGAATTTTCAAGTTTTCCAACTTTCATTACGTTGAATATCTGATAAGCTAAAGAAAAATGAATTAAATGATAGCCAGGGTGGAACAGCATACTTATTATTGGATAAGTAGAGAGACTCACAATTTGGGACATAATTTATCTGAGGTCAAGCTAATAAATATAAGTAAGCGCACTATTGTAGTTATCTATTTTGCCTTTTTCATAAATTTGGAGATTTTACTATTGAACATCTGTATTGAGACTAGGATTTTAATTGTCTTAATTCTTGAGCTAATTCTAAGTATTGTCTTCATTTTTATTATCCTTCTTTAGAAGCAAGGGCTCTTTGGATTCTTGGCGGAAATTGTTAGTGTCCATTAATTTTTTTATACTCAGTATATTTAAATTTCAAGAAATAATGATGATATTTATGACAGTATTAGGCTTAATCATAATTAAGATGGAAATTCAACAGCTTGTGAATATCATATTTTTAACTATCGATAAAGAAATTATAAATAATAATTCAACTAATCAAAAACTTCAAGATTTCTTTGGTAGCAATTACTTTAGAGTGTGGTTAATTTCCTCAAGTTATCTCTTTGTTTGCTCTTAGTAAGTGTCAAGCTTGACTGTAAGATCACTTTGCTGTTTTGAAATTTGAGTGAGTTTATCTTTTAATTGAGTCTTCAACTCTTCTTACACTTCATCAACTTTTAATCAATCAAAAAAAGATAAATTATTTAATCTTGCTTTTTAAGAGATGATATTTGAGAGGCAACTTAGGAAGTAACGTCTAAAGAATTTATATTGCTTGGTGAAGATGAAACTTCAGTAATTATCCCTAAGAATTAAATATTAAAAATTAAATAATAAATTTCACTAATTTGTTCTTGTCGTCTAAACTTCTCTATATGTAAGAGGGAATGAGATAATGATTTTCAAAGATTATTCGAGCTTTCTCTTGCAAAGCAGCCAATTCTGCTTTCTCGTTAATGCGTTCAAAAGACATAGAAATAATTGCAATAAGCAGATTAAGCATAATGATAGGCAACACTATTTAAAATTATTTAATTATTCCTGTGATTACAAAAAGAATCCAAAGAGTAGTTGATTGCAGATTCATCTCAAAGGCATCTGTATTGTTGTCAACTAAACTCATTCTATAGATGTACACAAAAGCATTTGCGAAGTTAGTCACATAGCGTAATTCCTCATCCTCCATAGGCTCAGCTAATCTGAGGAAGGCTTCTCCAAAGGCGCAGTAAACTATCCCAAGAATCAGCAGAAATACCTTCATGTCCCATAATACTCCTACTATGCTTCTTACTATGTATTAAAATAGAGAGGTAATTAAATTTATAGATATATTTATTATGTATCCAGTTGAGTCGAAAAGACGAAGGAAGTAGAGGAATTTAAGCCACATAGATAGGGAAGCCACAGCATGTATTGTATAGAGGAAGTTGTAATGTTGGTAACTATCGTTGTAGTGCATGTTTAAATGACTAGTGACGACTATGATTATCAAAAGTACAGGAAGAATATCGATATAGTTCCATATCGAGAGCAAATATTCTATCACTCCATTATTTATAACTTGCCTTATCTCATTTTGCAAAAAGTAAACACAGAAGAAGTAAAGGATATATCAAAAAATGAGTAAAGAGATGTATTTTATTATTTGATAACTGACAATGCAATCTACCCCTTCTTCAAATTTGGGTGTTCGTTTTCATCATAAGACAGTTATCCACTAAATACATTAGAATATGCTATGAAAGTTCCATGAAACAAGATGAATGGTATGAAAAGCCAAATTAGAGAATATTTTCGGGCTTGCTTCCATTTGTGATTCACCAGACCTTGAACAAGACGCAAATTAAGATAAATCTATTTTAGTTTTAAAATTGAAGAGCTCGAGATTATTTACTTGTGAAAGCATTTGGAATAGTCTGTAACTAGTAGCGTCTGAAACTTAATTACTCTATAACATTATAAATGAATAGAGATGGATGTTTGGAATGTCACAAATCTAAACTGTGATATCCTTTCTCAAGGCATTATCATTCTCTAGTATTTTATAACTAAATTAGTATGCATAAAATATTTTGGACATGTCTGAATTGTCAGCCATAGCACTTATTTGAATAGCTTTAATAGGAAAACCTTCTTCGAAATCTATTGCTCCTTCTTTGATCTGCTTCTGAGAGTTAGTCTGCACTATCCTAGATTCCAAATAAGACTCTAAAATTAAAAAATAAGCGATTTAATTATCTAAGCTTGATGGTTCTATCTGCAAAAGATCGGGAAGTACATCACTTAATGGGATAAATTAATATAAAAACATTAAATATGGGAAAGTGTGCCTAGCGAAAGAATCTTTCTGCAGCATTTTTAGAAAGATGTTAACATAATTAATAAGATATATATTGAAAGCATTTATTCTTTATATTGTTTAAAATAAATAGAAAGAATTTTTTAAATAAGAAGCTAAAAATAATATTAAAAAAATCAATTCTCAAAATATTTTAAATCGAGGTTAATTTTAAACACTATCTAAAAATTATAATTAAGAATTTAAGGAGTACGTTTTTTTCTCTTCAAAATTTGAATAAGAATTAAAAATAATCTTCCTTAATAAACTATGTTTATTTACAAAACATTGTATATAAAATAATATGTCTATTCCGAGAGCATTTTCAGCTTCAATGCATAAATGAAGAGGAGTTTATCCGTCTTAGTTTTTGAGGAACATAAATTTACATCCAAGCTCTTGCTAATTTATTGCAATCATTCAATTTTTAATGAATAACTTTCCTAATCAAGGTACTTCTCATTGATTTGCTCAATTTGAGGATAAAGAATTTCAGTTTCAAGCTTAATTCTAATGTCGTCGAGTATCTAATTATCATTTGCTAGCAAGTGCATGAGAGTGTTTCCATCTGGAAATATTGATAAAAGCATTAGTCTCAAGTCATAGTCAGCGATTTCGTAGTAGATTTTCTTGTTTTCTTTTAGCTTCATTCAAAATAAATTATAAGTAACTTTTTTTAAAGGTCTGTCTAGAATAATCTATGTTATTTATTTCGTAATTAAGCTTAATTTTTAAGATAATTTAACCACAGTTGAAAACTTATATTGATTTTATTATTATTTTTCAACTAGAGATCTTAAATGTTTTTTTCTTAATTTACAAATGAAGCTTTTGTGCGAGTGAGTAATGATAGTGTGAGAAGCTGTACTCTATAAGCTCATAGTACCTGCTAAACCATGATTATTTGCTTTTTCCATTACAAAATCCAACTAAACTCAATATAAATTGAAACATATTTAAAATGGATTTTCTATTTAATTACCCATTCTAAATTAATAATATTTACTTAATTTATTTTATAGATAAAAAAGAAGCTTTTGGAATATTGTACATTTTATCATTTCTAGAATAATGAGAGAGTAATCACAAGTGCTTATTTTAGACAAATTTCAAAAAATTTTGTTTGAGTAAAGTATTTTAATAAAATTATAATTGACGATTCTAGGAAAAGAAGGAAAATAATCATGAAACTTAAAAGCCATAATTTTTATTTTTTTTTAATTTGTCTTATGTAAATAGATTAAAACGATTTAATTAAAGGCATTCGTAAATATTTAATTAATTTAGCTGGAATCTAAGATCTTATTTTTCTTAAAGAGAAGTCTATCATTTAATTTAATTAGTTGTAGCTATATTTCTTAATCAATAGTTGTTTGGTATTATAAATTCCTTATTTTATAATCAACTTAGGAAATAAGTTTATCAGTCCATCAAGCCAAAATAATATGATGATTTCTCTGATAATATTTTAATCTTTGACAAAGCCAATTAGATGAATGACTCTGCTACTTATAGAGTGAGATCTATCTTGATAATTGCTGCTGGTAATCGATGGCTTAATTTTATTTGTTCATGAGATTGTAGTGAGCAGGTCTTCCTCTCTACTACAAATAGTAGTCTCCAAATTCCGTATCCTAAAGGCCCTTGAACTTTCTGTATACAAAAGTGTTTTAATTTTTCTTTATAAATTATTAAAAGAGTCTAGTTCCACATAACTCTCAAATATGCATTCGTAAGAATAATAAATAAATTAGAAGAAGTATTTATTTTTTTATTTAAGAGTTATTTGTAAAGTCTATATGGAGGTATCTCTCTATGCCAAACTCATCCTTAATCACTAGTATGCTAGATATTTAGATATATTCTTCTGGTAAATATATTTAAAATTTTAGATCCTTTCCAATACATCAATTTTACTGTGCAAAAAAGTTATCTGTAATTATCTAGAGAAATAAAAATTTGAGGCAATAAAATTTAATGTCGCTTTAAGTGATTCTAATTTGTTTATTTGCTAATCCAATGTTAATTGAGTGAAATAGCTAGATAAGTGTTTTTTAATTTATAATATAAATAAAATAGTATTTATTAAAAAAGTTGAATTGTGAGAACAGTAGATGCCTCCTCGTATATATTTGAGATGATGATTTCATTTTTATTCTCTGTAAGTCTGGCATGGTGAATCAAGTCCCCTGAAAAGCCTTTCCTCTTTCCTTACTTGAACTCCCCTCTTAAAGTCAAAATCTCCTTATAGTAAAATAGCTCTTTCTCAGTCACAGATTTCACAACCTCTTTGCTTTTTAACTTACTTAATTAAATACTTAAGTTATATTTTAAGAAGAAATAAAAATTGACAAATTATTTTTTGTTAAAGAAATTTAAGAATGGAAACAAACCTAAATTTTAAAAGCAAACTATCACGCAAAAAGGATATAAAATATTAAAAAGCAATTTTTCTTAATCCTTTTTAGCAAATTATATTTCATTTAAAAACCTAAAATTAATTATAACAAAATATATATAATCTGAATAACTTGTTGATGTGTATGAATTTTTCGAAGTCATCTGAAAAGCACACATCTCTCACACTAAGAATATAAATAAATATCTTTAAAGCAAAGAAATATGTGAAAAAAATTAGTTTATAAATTGGATTGAAGGGGGGGCATTCTAAGACTCTCTAATTTAAATTATCATTATACTATTCGATCAAGGTTGAAATTCTAAGAACTTTATATTCTTACAATTTAGTGCGAAGTTGCAAGTTCAGAAGCTTAGGTTTCAATTAATCCGATGATGTTTAAGACACACCGAAATATATATCTCGTTTATTAAAGAATGCAATGAAGATATCTAGAGATGAAACTCAGAATACCTTTTTGATTGTCTTTCAAGGAAATTGTAAATCAGACAAGTTTGATCGATTTAAATTTCTATAATGTTGCACCACATAATTTACTATTTATTTTATAATTATCTATTAAATATAAATTTTCATTTATTTTTTTATGAATTTCCTGATGGAGAAAGGTAAAGACTACTTTAAGTCTGTTTTCATTTTCTATTTCTACAACTTTGTAGAAACTTAGATCTAACTTTAAATTAGTAAATAGAATTGATGAAATATTTTTATTAATCCGAGTCATTTAATTCCTCTACTATTTTAGGATCCTTTGCTGTGATATTTCCAAATTTATCGTCTCTAAAGAGGACCATTGAATGCCCGATCTTTCCTAAACTAAATACAATTATCGCTAGAGTTTTATCATAGCTACAAAATTAACAATAAATATTATTAAAAAGCAATAACAAAGTGCTTTATTAAATTATCCTATTTTTCTGAGAAAAGTAGAGACCAAAAAGGTTATATTGATCTCAAAATTAACTAAATGTCTTTGAACCTTATCGAATATTTCTTAAATATTGTTTTAAATGCTTTAATCTTCTAATTTTAAAATTTTGCAATAAATTTTATCTATAAAATCTTTAATTCATTGTGGTGTGCTGATTCTCGTAGATTTTCTTATAAATGGATAATATAATATTTAGATTTCCGTATTTCTCCAATTGAATTTAACTCATCTTATAATTGTTTCTGTTTCCTATTTGGCTATTTAAAGATTAAAAATAAAGGCTTGAAATCTGATTAGGTCTAAAAGGTCTGGGCTCTTTGTGTGGAGGAACCAGCGTTCCCAAACATCCCTTTGAATCATTTGACAGCTTTAAAAGTATAAATAAAATTTTTATTTTAAAGCAACTAGTCATCTACATCTATGCTGCTTATTACATGTCCATTCTAATCATTTAAAGTTATCATTTTGTTTTTAAGATAGTGGCATATAAGTTTATTGTCTATCTATTTCCACTGTAGCAATCATTTATAAAAAAGAGATATATTAATCTTGCATGTCTCTAATCTTAGATTCCGAAAGGAATTAGAAAGGGTAAATGAGGTTAGGGAAGGATACGGATCAATAAATTTAAATTACAATTATAAATAATGACTTATTTTAAATAAAAATCTCTATAATTATATATTTAAAAAAAATTATAAAAAATAATAAAATTCAATAAAGATCAGGTTTCTCTTGGAATTCGATTAATTAATTACGTATCCAAGCTTAAAGCTGTTTATTACTATCTTAAAATATACTATCGATAAATATAATGATGAGGACGTTTAAAATATTTTTTTGTTTTTCTTCATCATTTTTAATTATAATCTCTTTAACTTTAATTCAGATTTTTAGTTTGGCTAATCTATTTCTAATTGATTTTAAATATAAAACATATTAAATTATTTTTGAGATTTTTCTTTATTGATAAATCTAATCATCAAAATATAATTATAGCTTATATGAATGCAATTTTGTGTTCGTTGATTTAGCTATTGTTTCAGTTCTATATTTGATAATTACTAAATGAAATGAAATAATTTTAAGAAAAGATAATTTTATCTTCTATTCGATATATTCATCAAAAGAAGATAGCTAATATTTAATGTTAAAATAACTTCGCTAGAAATTAATCATGAACTCAAGTAATCGAGCAATAATTAATAAACTTTTAAATTGTCTATTTTATCTTCCTTTACATGCTTATAGTTTCATCTAAAGTTACTTGTAAATCCATCAATCCTGTTCCCTTTGCCTTCGATACTTTTCCGAAATTTGAGTTCACTAATATCAACAAACAAGAATACGATTTATATTGGCATGATATCCTCTTGGCTTAATCTGGTATGAAATTATTAATTGAGCAGTAGGTCAGGCCTCGTTTGTCGAAACTCATCACAAGATAGTCTATAAACTACTTATCTTCAATTCAATACAATAACCTCATAGCGATTGCAATTTTTAAATTGGTTAAACTGCTCCTGTATCTTAATGCTTCTGGTTTATCAACTCAAACTTAAAAAAATTCTCTCTTTAAAAGTGTTTAAATAAATGAATTGGAATCATTTAATATTGCAATTTGTTAAATGCTTTAACTTCATGATATTTTCTTAACTATATTGGCTCCAAAAGTAGAAGCACTTATCTTATTGGTTGATTTGCATTACTCTGTAAATCGTGCTGTGATAGTTCGTACTCATTGTAAATTTCCTAGACGAATGTAAACTCATGTTTTTGGAAAAGTCCATTATCAAAAATTCAGCTTCAAAATTAGAGTAAACTTAATTAAAAAATAGGATTTAATTTTAAAGTAAGCTTCTTTTCTTTTGTCGTTATAGAAACTGTGATAGAAGACTACCCTCTCGAGTGAGTCTTAGAGCTCAGAATAGTGATGGAAGTTTAAAATACTGAACTCCTTCATCCCATTTAATACAAAAGCTAAGTTTAAATGTAATTATGTGCATTATCTATAGAATATCTTAATTAACTCACTAGTCTTACCATACAAGTGTTGATTGATGTTGAAATCATCATTAACCCTCCCACCATTAGTTAACCTTTTCACACTGTTTTACTCTCCTTAGTCTGTTACAATGAAGCATTGCATATTATCCAGGTAGAGCTGTTCAAATTTACTACAACCATTTTAGGAAATAGTTAACCTTACCCTAAGATGCCCTTCATAATCTGAAATTAAGACTCTTCTTTCAAGTGAGCAACAGAGTAATTCTATTCATTCTGTGTATCTAATTTATTTTGAACATAGCTCTGTTTTAGAATAGCATATTTAAAATGATGATGGAATGTTAAGTTTTTAAAGCATAGATATCTAGTTCGAAAGAGAAGATTTAATCCACTTCACGATCTAAGAACACCTTTCTAATCAAGTAACCATTAGTTATGTCCAAGATCTTCACCACGTTATGATTCTTTTTTAATTTTAAGCTTCTACTAAGTTGTTTAAAATTAAATTTAAACTTAAAAATCTTAAGAGTTTTAAACTTTTTTTGGCTATTATAAAATTTATTTTTTTTGTATTATAAGGATCTAAAATTATAAGATTGTGAACCATAAACTAAAATTATTTGTAAAAATTATGATGAGATATAGCTACTCTAGAAAGAGTAAAGCATATTTCAAATGGCTGATACTAAGTAATCATTCGAGCTATCTCAAAAAGATCTTTAGGATCATTTTCCAAGAGCTCCTATCTTATAAAACCTTGCCCTCTCTGGTCTTTGGAAGAAAACTTAAAGTAATGATTCTCTGATGGAAACTTGGCTAACAGAGTTCGGCCATCCAAAGATAAGAGCTCAAGTTTTTCATTCTTCTCATTGAAGATTATCAAAATTCAAAAGTCTGAAAATATTCAAGGTAATTTCATTGAAGGTAGAAGTCATGTTCAAAGTAGTGAGAAATTTTCCATTCTTGTAAATTTCGATGTTTCCATTTTCATCGGCTATGTATGTATTAGTTTAAGTAAAATAATTTATTTATAACTGATTTATTCCCATCACTTGAGGCTGATATCTCGATTCCAGAGGAGTATATGAATTCTTATCTGACCTTCTTTTACAAAATAAATTTAATTGCTTCTAAGAGAGAGGCAATTCCACTTCCTTTTCAAAGCAGAGTTACTGTTACTTTATTATCAAGAGAGCGCTGTCGATTTTATTGTTAGCATCTTCAAAGTATATTCAAGCTATTCCTTTAGCGAAGGGAGGCTAAGAAATTTAAATTATCACATATTCAATTTCAAGTATATTGACGGGTGTATCTCTATTTCCTAACTGCAATTTAATCAATATATCTAAATTTAGCTTTTAATACCAAAGTTTTGATATGAATGTCAAAACTTCTTCAGGAGTGATCTTATCTCTCTTGAATTACACGCATTTGATGGTATTCTCGTAGACTGAGAACAATTTATCTTTGAACTTTTTGAATTTGCAAGCTATAAAGTAATAATTTAAAATACAATTTCCTTACGAACTATCTGCTATCTCCTCTGATTAGTCTAATCAGGGTTTGAGAAGTTCCAGAAATCTTCCACTCTGCAAACGGACACATTAGAAATAGATGAGTAGTCAACTA
>JAJKFJ010005198.1:0-19672 GCA_027382625.1 Tetmemena sp. SeJ-2015
GGTCGGTAAAAAGGCAAACTAAAAAAGTACTCTCAGTTAAGAAGAGCTAATCTCCTAATAAGGTTCTGAAGAATCTCAATCACAAACGGGTCTTTATCACGACGAGGAAAAGTAGTTCAAAATCATCTGGCACGAAAGATCAAGGTTCAAAAATTGGAAGGAAGTAGAGAAAAACAAAACCTATAAAGAAGAATAAAATGGCTATAGTAAAATCCTAAAAGAAGGGAAAATAAGTTCTCAAAGCAAAATTAAGTTAAAAAAGGAATTTGTAAAAATTTGCAGAAAAAACCAAAGTTAAGCCCGAGGAAAGATAAGTTGCTGTAATTCCAGGTGTTAAATCAAAAGAATAAGGATTTACTGGAAGTCCCAAACTCTGGTTTGATAGAAAATTCATCTTATATTTTATATTGATGACAAAGAATTTTTCCGAAATATGTGTTCAGATTTAAAAGACCATAAGCATGATTATTACTTCGATAGCTACTCTAGCTTTCATATTCATGAAGAGATGCTCAAGGATAAGTCAAGAACAGAGGCATATATGAGGGCTATAGAGCTCAACAAAAACGAGTTTAAGGATAAGATAGTGATGGATATAGGTTGTGGAACTGGAGTGTTGAGCATTTTCGCTGCGAGAGCAGGAGCAAAGCATGTCTACGCAATAGATAACGCGGAGATAGCTCATTTTGCAAGAACCATTGTCAAAGATAACAACCTTCAGGATAAAATAACAGTACTGAAGGGCAAGGTCGAAGAGGTAAAACTACCAGTTGAGAAAGTAGACATCATTATATCAGAGTGGATGGGCTATTTCTTGCTCTATGAGGGTATGTTGGATTCTGTACTATGGGCAAGAGACAAATACTTAGTTAAAGGTGGGAAATTGTTGCCTAACATAGGCGAGATATATGTTGCTTCTATTAACGATGAAGTATTTAAATAGTCTAAGGTAGATTTCTGGAAAAATGTTTACGGTATTAACATGAAATGCATGATTCCAACTATCCTAAAGGAACCGATATTAGACGCGTTAGATAGATAACAAGTTAACTCAAGCGAGTGCAAGTTGGTTGAGCTCGATTTAGACACTGTAAAAAAAGAAGAACTGCAGTTCTCTAATACATACTCAGTGACTTTCAATAAGTCAAATAAATGCAACGGACTAGTAGCTTGGTTCGATACTAAGTTTGCCAACATGAAGAAAGAAATTATTCTATCAACCTCGCCTTTTAAGAAACTGACCCACTGGAAACAGACAACTTTTTATTTAGAGGAGAAAGTTAACGTCAGGAAAGGAGATATTCTCTCTGGATCAATTGCAGTTAGAAAGAGCAACAAAAATTTTAACTTTAGATTTATTTCAGGGAACTAGATGTGAAGATAAGCTTCAACTTTACTTTCAAAAGCGGAGACTAAAAGAACCTTAGCTTTGTTTAACAATACAAAGTTAGATGAAGGGGAGTTTCATTCTTCAGCCTCCTTGTAATTCAAAATGTTAATGTATACTATTTTTGCTAAGTTATTAATTCAAAGTCTGTGTTAAAATTTCATTTTAACATTTTATGAAGCTGATTTTGCGAGTATTGTTGAGGAGATTAAATAATTTTGAGATCTCTTGCTTGAAATATAGAACAATATTTGCATGAAGAGTTCTCTTTGCGTTTATTTGCTTCTTGGAAAGTTTCAAGCAAGTGACATATTTGCGGCCTCAGCAGTTTCCCAACTGGTATGCTTGGGTGTTCTCTTTTGCTTAATTAGTTCCCTGAGGCAAGCTTTGACGACCATGCGTTCTTCTTCGCACTCGTAGAGCAGCTGCTTCTATCTAGCGGAGAGAGCCTCATGTTGAGCACCCACATCTTTTTGCATGTTATCCTTGAAAAGCATATCCTTTTCCTATAGAGCGAGGGTTAATCACCACCATTTTTCAATATTTGTAAAGAGAATCGTGGCTATTTTTGAGATAGCTTCATGAAGAAGGTCTTACTCTGGTGTCGAGGACCTCATTGGTTTTGCCGTCGATGAGGCGAGGCCAGAGAGTGGGCCATGTGGGCATCAAGTACTGCTTTTTGTTGGAGCCAACACTAATAGAAGGGTTAGGGTGAGTATGTGAGTGAGTGGATGAAGTATTAGGGTTGATTATTACTCGATAACGCAGTCTTCGTATTCCATCAAGTGATCGAGGCAGGGAGTGGTGTCGAACACGGGAGGGATCGACACAGGGGAGCTCATAAATCCGAAGAAAGACATTTCTAATCTTAAACTATTATAAAAATTATTATACTTATAAATAATTAATTCCTCTAAAACAACACAGACTTTAAAAAAATAATATTAAGTATAGAAGTAAGGAGTAAACTACTATAAGTCATATGTTATGAAAGAGAGAGAGAGAGAATTGAATAAAATTAACGTGTATTAAAAATTAATTAGCCTATTATAAGGGAGTAAGAAAGGAAAGAATTCGTATTAAAGGAGTGATAAACATGGGTTAGTGCTGTGCGAGACCGACTAATAAAGTCTCAGCTGAAAATGCTGAGAGAGAATAATAGAAATAGTTTAAGAGGCTTAAGACTACACTTGTGCTTACGAAGGAGCAATTTGTACTAGATCATAAGAATGAGAGTATCAGGGATGACTATCAAATCAGTAAAGTTCTTGGCTCAGGTAAGTGAATGAAATGGATTCTCTTAAGAAGAGTAAAAGAGAAAAGTTTCCATTTTTAGAAAGACTAAAATAGGCGTGTTAATAAATTCCTCGTTTAGGGATGTATGGAGAAGTGAGATTATGCGCTCATAGGAAAACAGGGGCCAAGAGGGCTGTGAAGATAATAAACAAGGGTTATATGGATTAAGAGGAAACGCAGAGGTTTTTACAAGAGCTTGATATGCTTAAAAAACTGGTACGTTAGTTTGAAGCAATAGCTTTCTACATCAAAGCTAGTTACAGACCAAAGATGGTTTCTGAAATAGTCTTTTATTTTTTCCAAAATCGAAGTCATAATTTTTACCTTTTATGAATAGGACCATCCTAATATCGTGAAATTGTATGAGACTTACCAGGATGAGAAGCGTCACTATGCAGTTATGGAGTATTGCAGTGGAGGAGAGCTGTTTGATCAAATTATTTAAAGGCCTTACTACTCAGAGAGAGACGCTGCCGCAATTATGAAATAGCTCTTGTCTGGAGTAGCCTACTGTCACAGCAAAAAAATTGTTCACAGAGATTTAAAACCAGAGAACCTGCTTCTTGATTCCTAGAAATCAGCTAACATTAAAATCATAGACTTCGGAACATCTCAAGTGTATGATGATAAGTTGGCAGGTCACTGTTTGTATTGAAGTTGATAGAATTAAAGAGAATTTAAATTTATAAAAAGTCTATAATAGAATGGCATTCGTTGACCCCTTCCTTCTCACTGTCACTTTAGTGATGGCGATCTTGCTGGTGATAGGAAACATATACTTCATCGCTAAATTTGCTCATCCAGCTGATTCTGCCTTCGGCTCTTCCACTTTTTGCAAAGCGATCATTGTAAGTCATCTAAATCTGAGGCTCTTATTCTAATTTCTTAGGTGGTAGCATTCATTTGTGCAGAATGCTAGGTGCTGATACTGCCATTAGATGTGAGCAATTTCAGGAATGGAACAAATGTAGACATGAAAATCTTCTGGTATATAATCTACATGACTTCAGCCTTCTTTGTGATAGTCATCCTCCCCTTTGCTCTCTTTTTCTACGAGTCGGACGAAGACAAAACTTTTGTAAGCAGACTAGGTTCCACCTCATACACTTTAGAAATTACGGCTTTGGACTGCCTTGAAATATGAGCTCCTCCTGATAGTGATAATCTCCATCATTCTCTTTTCATCATATGCAGGGCTGCGATTTGCCTAGCTGCCTCTTGTTGCCAACACCTGTCAGTATAGTATAACTAACTCGCTCGCTTTTTACAACGCTGATAGTTCGGTTAGCACCTCAATTTGCACAAGGACCGATGAAACTCTGGAGATCACAGTCTCCTTCCCAATTTACGTAATTGCAATAACCTGCTGGCTGGGCTGGTTCTTCCTGATTTTCTTCTTCGGCTCTGGACTGACAGCACTGCCTGTAGATCTCATAAACGAATTCAGACTCAGGCCCAAGCCTATGAACGAAATTGAATTCACAAACGCAAAGAATGAGCTTGCCAAGAAGGTGGAAAGATTATTGCAAATAGCCAAGACTCTGCTCGATGATATACAAATATATAGGTGTATTAGAAATAAATATTAGATAAGACTAAGACAGATGCAATGAGTGGGTGTAAGTTAAATGTGAGTCTTAAAAAATGGAATTATAGTCAAGGGTTGGAAAGAGAGGAGAGCAGTTGGCAGGAGACAAAATGAATTTGAAGCCAACTGCATTCTGGCAGAAAAGGAGTTTGAAAGACTCGATAACACTGCTCAATATAGAAATAAAGTAGAGCTTCAACATTTCTATATTGATTTTAATTATATCTATCTGAAGGAGTATTCAAAATATAGAGTGCAGATACTCTAGATTAGCTTTCTCTATTTTATTTTATTTTTATAAATGAGAGGAAATCGATTTCAGATATTAAATTGTCATAATCGCATCCTGATTTGTATAAAAACAAACGATCAGAAAAGACTCTTATTGCTTAAAAAAAATAAACTGAAATGCATGGAATTTTAATTCTAATTGATTGATAATAAAGATTAATTTAAAAGCTGAGCTAAGATTAACAATACCATTTCATGCAAAACACTTCCTACTCAGAACAATATTCTTCAAATTTCTTCAACACCAATTACCTTAGATACTATTTTTAAATATTCTTAGAGCCTCAAGCAAAATGTAAATTTCATTTACTTATTAAGGGATTATAAATTCTTAATAGAAAAGTTCATTTAAAAATTTTATTCAGTTCATTGTCAAAAAAAGGATTACAAATTTTGAGAGTGATCATACTTATAAAAGACAAATGGAGTTATTGATACAAATAATTTTAAATTAGAGAAATATTGTTTTTTGGCTTAAGGAAATGACTATATTAATTTGAAAAAAAGTATTTTTACTTAAAAATTAAATTAATGAATTTATTTATTTGTTTGTAAAAGCAACTCAGAATATCAAAGATCAATGAATTCAGAACGCCTTCACATAACTTAATATGACTAAAGCTCCTGCTAAGAGACCAAAACTCACTCCGACTCCTCACCAGAAAGTGTGCAAACAATAATTATCCTTCTTCTACTTCTCTTCTTTTAATAGATTATAAAAACACTCGTATCTGCAAAAAACTTGTAACTTTAACTGCCCAAAAGCAGCTACTCTCATCAATAAATCGAGGACTCCTCTGCATTTGAACTCACTCTAGACTACCAAATCAACTCCGTCTATCATCAATCACATATAAATTATGTTAATTATCAAATAAATTGCTTGCTTGTGAATCTCTATAAGAAATGAGTTTCGAGTATGATGAGCGGATTTAAAGGGATGAAAATGAGATGAAGTTTGTTTTTACAAACATGGAGAGTACTAGTTAAGATATTGGTTAGGGCAGTAATGTGTCTATAGGCTCGATTTACCAAAGCAACAGCCCACACTCCTATCCCCTTATTAGCGAATTCAACACTAGAGCCACCGCCATCAACGTCGAAGACCTTTTAATATCCTAAAATCAAGAAAACTTCCAATTCCTGGACCAAGATCTCTCTTTTGCAGTCTACAGAGAATATTTACCAAAATTATATAAGAAAATATTTAAAGTAATTTTTTAGTTTAGAATCAGAGCATGAGAGCGAAACTGTTTCTGAAGGAGCTAGAATTATATCTTCTTATTAAAAAGAAATAAAAAGTACCAGAGACAGGTGGCTTCGAATTAAATTTCAAAAATGGCTTCCCGGGAATCAAGCTAGTCACTGGATAAACAAAACTCAAAACATAATTAAAATCTGCATGAGAAAACAATAAATATTTTACTATTGCTATTTTAGTATGAGATCCTCCAGGCCTAGGATTGCAAATGCTAGTGCAACTGTGAACCCAAGCGACTGAACCTTGGGAGGAAGCAAACCTAAGATTCCTTTATGACTTTGAAGTTAGATGAAACTGAGATCTTTAGTGAATTCAGTGAATCCGAAGAGGATCTCAAAAGAAATTTTTAGTTTAAATAATAAATTAGAAATATGGAATCTATGTAGGTCGAAAATTTAGTAAAGTTCAAATTTTTTGTTCTTTTAATGAAAATAATGACGAGAAGAAAGGCCTGCTGATAAAATCCATATCACAGTTGATGCAGGCAGGGGACTATCAACACAACTGCGAGCAATAGTACAGTAAATTTATAAAGAGGGAGCTCGTTTTCTGCCACCACCCAAGAGCTGATAAGGTTAAATTATTTTTCAGATAACGTCTTCAGGTCCCTCGTCAGATAGATGAGAAAGTTCTATTCAAAATTAAGTCAATATATAATTTGATTATGGATTATATTATCTACTAGGCCGAGGTTAAAAAGGCCAAGATCCTAAATAAGGTGACTAGAGGCAACTCAAAAACTCATGACATCTTTATGCAAAAGATAGATCCTTATTATTATGTTTGTTGAGTTTTGGATAGATGTGGTTGCCGACAGCATTATGAAATTTTGGCAACAGTAAAACACTAGCAATGACTCGAGCGAATCACCACTCGATCAATCAGAGTCTAAAGCTCAGCTGGTATTCATTCTAGCTTCCTTTGTCCAACCAAGCATCATGAAAAAGCATTACAATTAATATTCACAAATATCCATTTTGAGCAAGGATGATTTCTGATATGTAGTTTTTCAAACAGAAATATAAAATGATAAAATTGATTTAAGGAAGAACAAAGGGATAATGCTTTTTAATTCCTATTTCTAATGATGATCCTTGAGTTATTTTATATGCTCTTAAAATTTGAGTTGAATTAGAAGGATAATAATGTCGTCGCGTGATAAAATTAATGCAGGAGGCTTATCAAGCATTCACTATCACCCAAATGGATTTGCTTTTCCACCTGGCCCCTTTCAAGCATATTTAATTATTTGTTACTAAGCAAATCATCGGGTATTATAATAACTTCTATCAATAAGTAATATTAAATCAGACGCAATAAGATGAGCTACTTTTATTTTAATGAGAAATATAAAGATATCGTCAAAGCTATAGAGTTCATTGACAAGTATTACTTGAGCTCAAACAATAAAAAATAAATTATTTCTTATTTAATAAAGTGAACTATAATTCTTCTAGCTTTTATTATCTCTGATTTAACTTATATACGATTTAATTTGCCCTAAAATTCAACTTTTTTTTTCTGATAATTAATCTTATTATCCAACTAATTCTAATTAAAAAAAATATTTTGATGATTAGCTCTTAACTATGATATAACTACTTTGAGACTTATATTCATCTTTAAGAGGGGATCCTCTAATAAATTAAAATTCAGGGCATAGCATCTTGAACATATTCAACTAGGGTTTATCTCAATCAATTTTCATATATCTTCTTTAAATTATTCTTCACACTATAAATCTTATCTCTTTCTCATTTACCTTGGTCACTTGTATTTTTATTATGTTCATTAAATAGATTCATAAAGTAAGAAAATAACTCTATAACTATCTTTAACCATAAAATCGCATCTTTCCCTATGAGGAATCTCTTTATAGAATAAAGTAGAGCCACTGCTGTATTTCTTAAAACTTCTACTGGGACTCTGCTGCATTATCTTGTCACTGGTGTTCGTGCTGCACATGTTCATCTATGTAATCCTAAACGTGAATAGCCGACCAGTGCACCCCTTCCTTAACAATATGCTCGAAAACATAGAGAACTCCAGTGCAAGTGTCTTCTCAACTGTGCTATTTGCCTTCATTGGCTACTACTTCATGCTTGCAACTATAAAGGGAAACGTGAGAATTGGCATGCGCTGCTTCTGCTTCTCTTTCTACCCCCTTCAGTAAGATTTCTCATTATTTGATAACCTTTTCACAGAAAGAACGAGACATTTGTAAACAGTTTCATGTTCAACGCCATGCTCATGAATATATGGATGTTTGCACTCACGCAATACCTCTGCGATATGTTCAATGACTACATCAGGCAGACCAGCATCAGCATGATCTACTCTGTTCAAGTCAAGAACATGTACTTCTATCAATACTTCTTCAGATACAAAGTCTTCATCTACATTCTTTTAAATTGAAAAATAATTGTGTAACTTTATATTTGTATTCTCACAGTAAGATAACACTCAATTAATATTTTCAGGCTTGGATTTTCATAAGTTTAATTTACTTCATCCTCAAGCCAGTGGAGAGAATAAACGTGGGTTAGCAAATTAAGAAGAAGGATCTCGCTCAGAGAGCTTGACAAACTTTATTTTTCATTTCAATATCTCTCTTCTTCTTCTTACTCCCACTAATTTTTCTATGGTCTGGAAACAATTGGCAGGGCGATAGGTAAATTAAATGCTCATGTGGTGGATTGAAGTAAATTATTATTGGAGCTAATGATGAGTGCTTCCTCGTAATTGATAAACAAAAAGAGCAAAATGCATCAAATATTTCATATGAGGTAAACTAATTCCGGCCATGCCATTTCCTACGGCAGCAATACCTCCCACCTCACTTCTTCCGATCAGAGAATGCTCTTCAAAAACTCTGAAATTGACTCAATTCAACTCTTCTCAGATAAACAAAGTTTATGTTACAGTGAATTATTGTCATGAGCATGATAATTATTTCATAATGTTTCATGATTTTTTAAGTAAGATAAACAGTAGATAGAGATAGTTTCGTCAAATAAAAAGAAGAAGGAGCAGCAGTCAGGAAATGAGCCTGCAGCTTCAGTAGCAAGCACGAAAAATAAACCTCAGTTAGAGATTCCTGAGTAAAATGCAACTCCCATCCTCAGGTAGATACCATCAGCTGCCATCAATATCACCAATTAAAACAAGTCTAATTTATTCCCCAAGTAAGAACTATACTTTTATTTTTATTATAACAAGCCAATAATACTGCAAGAGCAAAGAATAGCATGTTAATTTTTTATATTCATGATAAGCATCTCTAAAGCTGATGAGACTAAATCTTATAATATATTGATAATTTGTCTATTTTTTATCTAACATAAGTAAGTATATACTTTCAATTGATGCATAGTGTTTTATTAAATTCAAAGCTTAATAAACATTGATTTAAATTCTGAATTACTAAATCTTGTGGCGATTAAATTATAGGAAGCACAGGGGTATTGAACTCCTACCAAACTCAATTTAATCATAACTCCAAGTTCTTTTTGCTAGATTAGCAAATTTAAATCAACCAGCCAGTCAACGTCTCCACTTCTAGATTATTTATTTGATTTAAGAATAAAGAAGTCCAGAAGCAGCCTCTTGCAGTCTTCTTAAGCCACGTAAATATATTTCCTTTCTTATTCAAGGATAAAAAAAGAGTAAGCAACATCAGATTTAAGTATATTATAAGAAGCTTAAGAATCAATAATTATAGTTATTGATTGATCAATAATTGATCATTTTTAGTTCTAGCTAGAAGATCCCGACGATTCAAGAGTGGTTTGGAACCCTTTCGAAGTCTGATAAAATCCTCGCTCTCACTATAATAGACGAGACTCTGGTCAGTAGTATCATTCGAATGCAAGAAAAGCTGGTAAAGAAGGGGCCAGGTAAGTTCAAGCTAAGCATCTAGATCAAGAAAATACCCGCCAACTCCTCTACCAATTGCACTGAGTACATTAATACCATGTCCTAAGACTATAAGTATGCTTCCCTCAAAGGTCTGATCAAAGATGATAAAAATAAACTTGAGCTGCAGGCCAAGCAAATACCAGAGAAAGAATTTTTAGATTTGGTGAGACTCACAACTACTGTGCTTGATTGTAACCCTTTCAAATATTGTTTACTTTTTATAGCTAATGTAAATGACATATGCACCCAGGAAAGTCTAAATACACTTACAGTATGTGAGCAGCTAATTTAGGATCCTCTTAAATTCTATCAACTAGTGCAATCGATAGTTGGTTAGACCTTCTTGAAAGTGCCTCTTGAGTAAGTTTAGTTCGTTTTAAAGCCTATTTTTAGTATCGAATGGGATAGTCATAAGGAGTTTTTCGTGACTAAGACTCCCGCTTGGTTCATTCCCTCAATAAATAATTCGCTAGCCAACTACATAATTTTCTACTTTGAAATCTCCCTGTGGATGCATTATGAGGCCTATGTAAAGGGGAAATTCAGGTCCTTTGCCAAGAAGGATTAGCTGGACTAAAACATTTTCATCTCCAAGGATAACTAATTCATAAACTTAAAGTCTGAGCTGCAAGACACTTGGAATAAGATAGTGGAGAAGTCGAATTCTCAGCCAAGTGTAATGAATGAACTTGGGGCTGAGATCTATCAAAGGTATTAGAAGTGTGCCCTGATCACTCCGAAGGTAGAGAGAAGCTCAGGAAGTCAGTTGGCTAACGCATTCAATAATAAGCCTTAGATGCAAATCAACAGCCTCAATGGCGGTCTCATCTAAGTCAGGACTCTATAGCCTCCTCCCTCCTTTCAAGTTGAGGACTACATCAAATCCGATGCGCGGATAATAAAGGCGCTATAGTAGAACAAGGACGCGGAAAGCTTCTTTAATGAGCTGTGCCAAGTTACTTTCTAAAAGCTGGGAAGTTAACTATACTCTCTTGAAGCGATATTAGTGCAAGTATTAAGGGAGAAGAAAATCGCAAATGTTAATAGTGCCAAGTTAGCGAAGTAGAAACAGAGTAAGAAGAAGAAAGTCAAGTCTAAAAAGCAGCCAGAGTCAAATAAGGAAGAGGTGTAAAATGTGGAAACAGAGAATGCTGAATAGTTTCAGCTAGTATTTGAAACATAAAGTCAAGTGGATAGTAGTAGTAGTTGTCCAAATCCGATAGAGATAAATCAAATGGTAGTTACTCAAGAGCAAGAAACACCCTATTATATATAGATCATTTTCGATTATTAGATAAAGTTATTCTCTTTTAATTAAAATCGATAAATTTCTATTCCTTTATAAACATTCTTACATAATGATAGGATTTCAGTTTTATGAAGCAACAGCAATTCTAATTAAATGTTTAGAATTAGATTGACACTCTTTTGTTAAGAATTTTCTAATTAAATTCCTATGAGGAGGAGAAAAAAGAAATCGTGATAGACACTATCGAAGAGATAGACTCTGAAGAAGAAAAGTATAGTGAGACGTCTTTTGACTTTAAATCCAATCAAGATATCATTCGCAACAATTTTTACTAGTCTTCCCGATTTGAAGAGAAGCAGCAATCCAAGTCAGACCTAATAAGTGAGCTGCTCGATGACTTTGAGGAATAAAAGGGTTCATCTCAGAGCTAGGGAGAGAGAATAATAGCTCAGATGAGCTTTGGAGGGCACTAAGATCCGTAAATCCAAGACTCAACTGCCCATTAAATGGCTAATCAGATATCTTTCTCTTAAAACCAAGTCAAACCACAGGGTAGTAGTGGGGATTCTGCTTAAAATGAGAAATACTCTTTATCTTTACCGTTCATTTATTATAAATAGGAGCCTCAGCTGATTGATGATCCCTTCTTCACCTATGACTAGTAAGCAGCATCTCCTTTCAATAGTATCCTGACTAACTCTCAAGAAAAGCCCGCCAAGTAAAACCAAGCTCAAAAGAAGAAAAAGCAAAGTAAGTTTGGAGAAATATCCCTCGCTTCCAAGAAGAAAGAAGCGACCAATTCTAATGATGAATTAAAGAGTGAAGAGGAGGACATACCCACTTTTGAAATTATAAGGGCCAATAAGAATTTTAAGCAGTCATTATAAGTTACGAGCAGCGGGGGATCGAATAATCAAGCATCTGCAAATTCACTCAACTTTAATTATATGTTAACAAGAAAAAGAAGAAGAAGAGGAGCAAGGCTGTGGTACCTCAATCATCCGAGTAGCTCTAAGATAAGAGCCAGTTGCTTAACGCATTCATGATTTTCATTTATGAGGAACATAGTGCAAGTTAAAGATGACTAGGATACTGCCCTCCCTAAGAATCCCTCCTTCATAGAAGAGGAATACGATTCCGAGACAAAATTTAAACCTGAATTGAATAGTACCTTTAATTTTATGATCCCATTTCATTTGTTCGAATTGAAGAGAAGAGACTACCAGCAGCAGCTAGATGGATTCAAGAGCTTTAAAAAGACGAACTAAAATTACACATAAGATAACCATAGCGCTCCTAACAAGATCTCCTCTTTTGTTTCTTGTGTCTTCTTTATATTTCGCAATAGAAGTATACCGATACCAAAACAGGAGATTTCTTCAATAGACAGATAGAGTAAGAACCCAAGAGTAGTGCCATAACAAAACCCGGCGAAGAGAAAAACTTACTCAACTAAAATCAAGAATAATAAAATGTAAAAGAGCCATTTTAAAAACCAGTTTACATCAGGAAGTATAAATTAAAAGCATTTATCCTTATTTTTAATAGAAGATTTTTATAGATTATTTCTCTTCTATACTTATTAATTCGAGATTTAAATTACCTCATTATTATAATGTTAAGTAAAACAGATTCAACCAACAGTACTCATCAAACTTCCAGAGTTAAGATTCCAGTCAGCTGTAGCAAATTTAAAAACAGCAAATGCAGCAAGAATCAGCAGTGAATAACTTTGATACATAGACAGCAGCTTTGATTTAATCCCAAATGAAGAAGCACCCCAAGACAAGGCACCCCTCCCCCAGTAAACTTAATGACACCTCTATGCCAGAGGCACAGCAGCTCAAGACTACTAAGAGCAGAATTGAAAATCAGCCTGGATCAAGAACTAACTGCACTCCTAGTGTAGAGCCTATCAAATCCACTAATGACGCAGCCGCCACTCAAGAAACTGACTAAATCATCAAACTCAATCACCTTCCTGCAAATCATACTCCATTCCTTATCTTATGCTGCGATCTTATTTGTATATAGCAAAGAAGAAATCTACGAAATCAAAGAATAAGAAAAAGGCACTTAAGAGTCAAAAGACTTCAGGCATCGTGACTCCATCTGAGTACCCTATGTATGATTAGATGCACCAAATGAATGGGTACTATGGAATGGGAATGTACCCCAATCCTTAAATGGTCATGCCTCACTACAACATGAACTTCAGCGCCTTCTAATCGCAAAGTCCCATCCCTTTCTAGTAGCAGCCTATCCTCACTCCTCCTCCTTATCATAATTAAGTTCCTTTATCCATATCTTATTTCATTTATAATGAATTAAAACAACAAACTAATTCAATATAAATCGACTTTTCAAGACTTATAAATCACTTTTTAATTTATAGTTGCTTATCTTTAAATATATTTAAAATATCTCCAGTGTATCAGACCTAGAATATCTCAATAAATGAAATATACTTTACATATAATTTGAATATGAACGATTACAATAACAAGATATTGAGTAAGTATTTTTGGAGCAAACATCAAACTAATTTTAATATGCTAGAACTTATCTTATTAATTTTCGAATAGGTGATCCAAGGAGCATTCACTATCTACAGCAGCTTGTAAACTAAGTAATTCAACAGAACAATATGAGCTACTAATAGCCCATGCAGCCTTTCATTTTCAACCCTCAAGATATTCTTCTTATACAAACTCATTATTCCAATTCATTTGTATTCCCAGGGATCCTTACAGTACTTACCCTATGCAGAACAACAGAGCAGACTTCCAAAATAAGCTCATAGAAGAGTTCTATGACATAATGGAGAACTAAATGCAAAATCTTATGGTGGGTATAGAAGAGAAATTGGACTCTGTCAAATACGAGAGAGACCAAGCCATACAGATGGTTGAGAGCATTATTAGATAAACCTTCAACCAGTCCCACTAAAATAATCGCCCGCCCTTGGATATCAGGATGTATGGCTCTATGGCCTCTAAGCTAGCGATTGAGCAGTCAGATGTAGATCTGGCTGTAGTAGGGCTAGACTTCCAGGGATCCCGGGAACTCCAAATTAAGGAGATGAGGGTTCTCTATGAGCAGCTAGTGCAAATGCTGAAGAGCTATTCCAGGATTTAGTTCATTGAGACTGCCACAGTTCCAGTCATCAAGCTAAGCTTTGACCTTCAAAAAGTGAGAGAGAGTTCACTCGTGCAGTAGCAAGATCAACTTGATCAGTAAAACCCGGAGATCGATCATGAGATGAGGTTCCTAGGTATCGATGTGACATTTGAGGACTCTTGCCTCTTCCTGCAACTCATCAATGAAGGCCCCCGCTAAAACCAAGGGATCTAGTGCATCTCATACATACAGCAACTTTGCGAGCAATAAAGAGACCTCAAGAACATAGTGCTATTTTTGAAGAAACTGCTGCAATTCAATGACTTGAATCAGCCATACCACGGAGGCTTGAATTCCTACTCTCTCATCCTCATAACGTCTGCCTTCTTGAACAAATTCAGTCAGGTGCAATCAGTAAGCAAGAACTTAGTCGAGCTCCTCAGATACTTTGGATACTTCTTCGACCCTGAAATGATAGTAGTGGACAACCAGGACTTCATTCCACAGCTGTGTAATTTGATAGATCCAATGACGGTGGTAGACCCACTGAATAAATCAAATAATACTACAAGGAGCGCCTTCAGGATAAAAGACATACAGGAGGTTTTCAAGAGGGCGTACTCGTTCATAAACCAAAAGATGTTTGAGTTCTCTCAAATAGGATTGCACAAGATGCAGCTACTTGCATCTATTGGAAATTAAGATCAATTCGCTGCCATGAATAAAGCATTATTTTAATAAATACTTCTTTAAATTTATAATGGATAATTTTTCTCACGTTAAACTTATTTTTAATGAATAGTTTGTAATGTGAGTAGCAATTTAGCCGAATAATTTGCGAGGTGCTGGAGAAGGAAAGCCTAATAGCATCTCTTCCTAGTTTTATGTGAGTGATAGTAGTAAGTTGTAGTATAATAATTAATAATATTTGTTGAGCATATATATTTCATTTATTTTTCATTTCAGTCATAAATGCTAAAGAACACATCATAGAATAGTTATACATTATTTATAAAAAGAGCAAATAAATTAAGTGATCTCTATTATTCTTCTTTAAGATCAATATATATATATGAAAGTTTTATTATAACTCTAATCTGAAACAAAATATAAATTTGTATATCTCTGATGTGTTATGAAAAATTTGTAGAACTTAATGTGAATTAAAGAATAATTAAATCAATGCCCCCGAAACTTGATCCTGGAAAACTCATCAGACTTGACGGAGATCACTAACGAATAAGAGACTACGATATCAAACAAAATTATACATTTCTTTAATAAATGACAAGAAAAATAAGTACACCTATTTCAAGTCAAAGGCAGAGCTAGAGGAAGACAAGAACAGAGATACAATTAAATAATTATGAACTGTATAGTATTATTTAAATAAAGATAAGGATGGACCAGACAGCACGAGCAAAATGCCGTTTAATTCTCGCACAAATGAAACCATGCAGCAACAATCCAGTAACTATCTCGATAGGTCTGCAAATCTAGAAGACTCTCGCTATGAAAATAACATCTCCTCTCATTTACATACATTAATATCATACTCTATCTCAACATGTTTTTTTATCATAAAGGAACATCTATAAATGCTACCAAAGTTTTGATCAAACCTAAGAACGAAGGCTAGTTCGATAAAAATGCAGTATAGTTCAGCTCACTAATTAAACTTTAATTTTATAGCTATGTGTAGAACCCCATCTCCAAAAATGGGAACAATTCAAAGTCCAAGGACAGAAAGAATCAAAGATAAACAGAAAAGGAGATTCAACAGTAAGAACAGCAACTCAAGGAGGAATTTGAGAAGGAGGTCTCTAAGAAAATGCAAAAGAAGAGTAAAAATCAGATGATTGAAGTCCCCATGTACTTCACGCAAGATGAATTGATGCAGCAATTTGCGAAACAAAGTGAGCACAGAAATAACTTTGAGCAGGAGTTGCAAGGTGGAGGAGTTTCATCCAAGAATAAAAAGAAGGACAAGAATAAACATCAAAGCAAGGGGAATGACTTCTTCTATGAAGATGATGATATAGAGATAGATGAGTATGAGGAACGCAGAATCAATTTTAGTATATAATTAATTAGGGGCTGCTTGAAGATCAATTTGTGAAAGGTGAACTGCCCTAAAAAAGAGATCCATTCAAGTTCATGACTAGTATTTATTAATGTAAGTTTTTGTATTGGGAAGGGAAAGAAGGACGAGAAATCGAGTGAGGCATCCTACGATTCTTTCGCAACGAGTGCGTCATATAGAGTAAATGGGGTGAAGTATAGCCGACTGCCGAATGGTATGATCCTCAATCCTTTATTTTTAATCACGACAAAGACTCCTTAAAAAAGCAGAACGATATGCTTGCGAAGGTGAATCTGCGAATAGCAAAGAACAAGGTGAAAGATGGATAGGTGACTCTGCCTATAAGCATGATGGACTCTAAATCTATATCACAATTTTACAGTCATCTATTCAGCTATGCACCATGTATTCTTGAGAACGCAGCCAGTAAAGGAGACGAGTTTGAAAGGTTTAAACTGACTTTGAAATTTGCATTCTCAATTCTGCATAACCTAACTTATCAGGATGTGTTTCAGAAAAGTCCGTTGACTCCTTTACCTGGGGAGACTTTTGAAGGGCACTATATCTACCATGATATCTGCAATGTGTACATGGAAAGTGACTTTTACGAGTTTGATTACGTGGATAAGCTCAGCTTGAAGGATATTGAAGTTTCAGATAACGATCCCACCACCTATATTCATATAGATTTAATATACAATCATTCTATTAAGAATTAATAATCACAAATTATTAGATAAAATATAAATAAGCAATTAACTAATTGATAAAACTTAAAAATTAATTGACTTGATTATCCACATTTATCTTATTTTAAAATTTACATTATAAATATAGAGACACCAGGAAAGTTTGAAATTTATGGAAGCTTAACATATCGAACTAAATGGAAGGGAAATAACATGGTTGTCTAACTACCTGGTATTTTAAAAGTCAGGTTCTTCGATTAAGAGGGCGAGGACTAAATTATTGAGTTTTAACTCCCTGAATATATTTTGGCAGGCTACTATCCCTTGAATTTATTTGATATGGAATTTACTATAAATTATAAGATAGCACTCAAATTTATAAAATGAAATTATTCATATGATACTACGTGGGGAAGCCAGCTATGATTTTGATTAACGGTCCACTGGTAGTTGTAGATAGAAAGAATGAAGTGAAGGCAGTAGTCTTGTTCTAAGGGCTTCTAAGTCAAAGCAGTCTCTTGGGCACTGAATACGTTCCTAATTAGAGAAACGACATGAAGATAGTCCAAGGCCTCATTTACAAGTTCGATCCCAAGAAGACCTAATCCCTCACTGAGAGGGGGAAAACATTCACAGTCAAGGATATCAGCGATATCTACGACATAGAATATAAACTAGAGAGGATTTAAGGAAATGCCATAGACTACTATGAAATAGAGGAAGTGCCGCAAGCCAACTGGAAGAATTTAGATCTCGCAGACCCCATACCCAGTGAGATAAACTATCAATTTATTTAGATTCAATATAGTCCTAAGATATATATTTAGCACTCCCAAGTGATATGAGATTCAGAGAGGATTTAATTTGGCTGAACAGAGACGATAAAGGAAAGGGTAAGGTGTGGAGAGGTATGATTCTCCAAATTATAAGTCATTCCTATATATCATATGATGAAAGACCAATTTACGAAAGACTATGGAGCTGGAAGTACGAAAAAGAATGGAAAGGTGCCTAAGAAAAAGCCAAAGCGTGTGTATTGAGAGGAATAGAATAAAATTATTTATCATTTTACTATGCTATGAAATGCCTTAAATGTTTGAATAGAATTAATTAACTAACTTGTATAATCGTCATCATCACTTTTACACTGAAGAAGGATTCTATCCTTCTAAGTCACTTGACTAGGCTGAAGAGTTTGAAGTCCGTGAGGAGTTTGAGGAAGAGGAAGAAGATCTAGAGGAGGATTACTTTCTTTTCTCTTCCTATCTTTTGTGACTATCCTCATGCTTCCTTGGTCTATCGTCATTTCTTCTATACTCTCTTTCATCTCTATCCGCTCTCTCCGCTCTTTCTACTCTTTCCTATCTATCATCCCTTTAATTCCTAGACTTCTACTCTTGATGCGAGTAGCTTTACTTATCGTTCCTTTAGTATCTGTTATTGCTTCTGGACCTGCTGCGTTATCTTCTCTCAGGCCTCGAATCATAGTCCCTTCTCTATAATTGAAATGAATAATCAATATCTCATTAAAGTAGGTAATGAAAGCATATTTCAGAAAATTCCTCTTGCTTATTCTTACCTATTGAGCTTTCTATTCCTCATGCTAGTTGTTATCAGCTCTGCTGTTGTTCCTCATTTGCTGCTCTATTTCCACCTTCTTGTCTGCTTAGCTGACTCTGAGTCTGCGGTCGTAAAACTTATGGCCATCATAGTTTAGTGCTCGCTTGGCCATCTTTTCGTCAGCCATTGTGATAAATGCGAAGCCCCTATTCTGGCGAGTCTGCTTGTTCTCTGGAAGTCTGATACTGGTAATTTTTCCGCAATCCCCAAAAAGCTCTTGGAGATCTTTCTCAGTGATGCTGAAGGGCAGGTTCGACACATAGATCGTGTCTTGCTTTATCAAACCCATAGTCTGCTTCAACTCATCAACATCCATTTATAAAAGCTAATATAAAATATTGAAAGTGTGATTCATCCATATTCTCAACTGCATCTAGCTTTTCAAGAAGACGCATTTCCCTCTCAAGTGCTTTCTTCTCTATTTCAATAGCCTTCTGCATCTTAGAGTAGTCTATAGACACAATCAAAAATTTATTTATGAAATAATGTAAATTATAGTTAATAAAATATCTTTAAATTGAACTGAACGTACTCTCTGGTGGAGAGACCAAAGATGATCTTCTAATTAGTCTTGGCTTTTATCTGCTCAGGCACGCATCCCTCAATTAAGTTGCCGTCCACTCTCGTCCCTGCTTTAGACATCAGATCCAGAACTACCACTCCAAGATTAAATTTTGCTGTATTTTTAATTACAATTTTATTAAAGATCTTAATCTATGACCAGAGCAGAGTGTACTCACATCTTATAATTAAATAAATCAAATTATTTTATGTGTACTCTAGAGATAGAGGGGTGTTTGAGCACAACATCACACTTCTCCGGGTGCGCCCCGAATATATAGAATGGTTTGTTCTCTAATGTAATGGACTCAATTAGCTGGCCTTCCTTGAAGACCTCTAAATTAATCTGAGGGATTCTTTTCCTCCCCTCAACGAAGTTAAAGCTGCTCGACAGCCACAGCTCTAGCTCAGACTCGTCGTGGACGCTCTGCCTCACTCGCTCTAAAATTTTACCCAAATTATTTTAGCCTTACTTGTTCACCATTCCCCAGAAGAGGTTCTCCTCCGAGGCCTCCGTCAAATGGTTTACTATTTCTCTGTTTTGGGTTGAGGCCAGCCTCTCTCTGAGGTCCCTGTTCCTTCTAAACTTATCTCTCATTAATTTCTCCA